>QVRM01002847.1:0-147500 GCA_003439945.1 Dermanyssus gallinae
ATATATAATATCTATCACTCTATATATACTATGCATATTATATTATATATATACATATATATAGATCGATCAATATAGCTCTATCATGTATATCCTCTCTAATCTCTCTCTCTAATATCTCTGCTCTCTCTATCTCGTGCTGTTCTTCATATATATATGTATATATATATATATATATATATATATATATATTATCAGGCGAGCGAACCTAAAGCATAACTACTGTTAATTAAATCAAGTTTATCGTACATCCAGTAGGCTACAGAAAATCGAGCAGACTGGGCCACCACCATTTGCCACCAGAACGAGGTATGCTAATGCAAATCATGTGTAAGCCAACACAGTGGGAGCAATATGCTGCGCGGTTGAATACTGCTAACTCTAGCCGCTTCACGTATAAAAATAATGAAAATCCGGTTTTGGTATAATTGATGTACATATATAGTCTATACTGAAAATGCGTTCGATTTGACCTAATGCCCAGAATTTGAGGAAAAGAGAGCTGCGTGTGTCTTGGATAGACTTACTGTCAATTAGTAAGAGAATATATATGTATATATATATAAATATATATGTATTGGTGTTCCCAGAAGAGCATGTGTGTCTATGTGGCAAACACCAAATTTCCACAAAAACCTCAATATATGCCCGGACACTTCTTACGGAATATGACCAACTCAATGCCGTCATTCATGTAGCGGGAATCGCCGATCCACGATCGGCCATTCCGCAGCCATTGACAATTCGCCGCTTTCTCTGTGCAAACTACCCCTCGTTCCTCTGGATACTTCTGGTAATTGGTTGGTTGTTGGTTTTTCTTTGGTTTTCTCTGCTGTTGATTTTTCTCTGCTCTTTAATTCGACTGTTCGCTTCCTTTACTGCGTTTTGTTCTCCAGCCAACGTGCTTTCGAATCGGCACCGTCTTCATCGTATGCTCGGTTCGATTTAATTTACAAAATTTAATTTTTTTTTAAACACCGCCAGCCGCATTCGTACACCAGTTTGTTGCTGGTCCAGTTGCACCAGTCATACTAACTCCAGTTTTTGTTTGCTTTGTTTTGAAGAACAGGCAAAAATCATCCTTCGACTAAGGAAATAATCGTCATCGCTTCAGATTCGCTCCTGCCGCCCTGCACAAATAGCTTGAATCAGAGCACGCCGACGGCTTAAATACAAAGCAACAACAACAACAAAAACTTCCGCAAACGCTCACAAAAATCGACACGCGTTTGGTGTCGTCCGCGAAGCAAAAGCCGCTCGACATTTCGCGTATGAACACAAACGCGTCGACTTTAAGTGGCTGTCATTAACAGAGGGAGGATTTGTTCGGCGGTCGGAGCGAAAAGCAAGAATGTCTTGGACGTCGTCACGAACACGGTCTAGCGTAAGCACCGGACTCTGCCCGCCGATGCCGTCACGCTGCCTAATTAGTAGTTAATCATCACATCATTAGTACTTCATTAATCAAATACAACAGTTAGGAAAGACACAACGAAGACAGCACGCAAGAAGAAAACGGCAACGCCACTTCAACAGCAGCAGTAGCAGCAACAGCATCAATCAAAGCTGACATAATCACGCATTGTTCATATCATACATCTAGTTGTTTGAAACAATCACTGGTGTCACCTTATTGACTTAGCAACCGTGCAAAATGCAGGCAGGATACAATCAATATTAACAATAACCGAGAAAAACAGACAATTTTTCAAAAAACAGACCAGGAGCACCGGCAACAATACTGACAACCCAAAAACAACAACAACGGCTACAACAACAACAACGACGACGACAACAACAATAACAGCAGCAACAATAACAACAACACAGCTGCAGCAGCAGTCGCTAATCGCGGCCGCCTCGTATACCAGGGATACACATTAGCTACGAGGCAGACTTCAGCTCACGACCTTCGGCTGTCGAAAAGGCACGAGGCATGGCGATTACGTGACATTTGGCCTCTGGAGGGCCAGCAGCAGGTCTTCACTTCAAGTGAAGATCGAAGACTACGACTGTCGACTTTCATGTATTCATTCTCGACGACGACGACGACGATCTTTAGTGGTGACTCGTCGACGAGACATCGTCACCACCGAAGATCGATTCACGATGCCGCGGTGTTAAGGAGGGAGGCCTCCAGCGTAATCCTAATTGTGGATGCGACCAACGCACGCCGCAGCTTTGGTTGTCGTTGTTGTAGCTGCTGCTGCTGTTGCTAATGCTGTTGTTGTTGCTGCTGATGTTGCTGTCATTGGCAGACGAAGCCAAATGACCTTATCAACATTCTTGTTGTCCTCAGTGTTGTCGTGGCCGCGATCTCGCCGTATCGAGGCGAGAGACGCCTGAGACCGAATGAACTCGATCCAGACAGAAAGAGACCAGATCAAGCAGACGGTGGACATCGGAATGCACTGCTAACACGACTCGAGCACTCAAAGACGTCAATCGTAGCTCCTTCCTAGTCTCCGAGCGCCTGGATCTAACGAAACAACGGGACTAATCCAAGCCCGAATGCCATTATCAACAGGTCAAAAAGATCAGCCGAGATGAATTCAGAGCATATATATATAGTGTGAAAGTAGCCGTCTTATTTGTACTTATTCCTTGGTGAAATCCAGGCTGCGACTATAACGGAGAGACTTAAATGCCGCTGTCACCTGCCTATTTCCCATGGAAATTTCTCTATTGTTATTGATGCCAAAGTTTTGGTTTCGCCCTGCCAAATTTCACGACGTCAGAACAGAACTTGCGCTGTGATCGTCGTCTGCGGCAAGGTTCATGCCGTTACCGCCATCCCTATCGCCATCGCCCTTTCTAGCCCATAACAATAGGAGTAATAATAATAGAAACAAGCAGACGTCACATCAGCACGTCTTATAGCATCATTTTCATCAACAACAACAAATAATTGTGATCAAAGCAGCAACAACAACGAGAAAAGCAAGACAATTGCAACCACAATCAGTGAAGTGCCAGCCAGGCATGCAATACAAAGCACAAAGAGTAGCTGCAAACAGTGTCTCATCCTGTCCATATTTGCCTACCGTCCCGCAGTCGCGCAACATTTTGTTCCTTTTCATCATCACAACCACCCCCTTTATATATATATATATATATATATATATATATATATATATATATATATATATATATATCGCCATAATTAATCATAACCGTATTTATTTGTTTGATTTAATTTTTGCCACAGGTCGATGAAAATTACACTGACTATACCAAGTTTGTTTATGAAGTAGTCGCATTTTGACTATAAATATGTACGTAAATTTCGAACACATTCTGTTAAACATTGTTGTTGAAACCAACACTTATTGCTGTTCGAAACAAGGATATATTAATTTTCGTACTGCCTTCGATAAGCCATCTACCGAATCGGTGGAGATTAATTCCTTTGTCTTTTGTCATTCGGATTGATGACTTTTGTTGCTAATAATAGTCAGAAAAAAAAACACAATGAAAACGACAAGATACCCGCTGGCAATAGTAGGATCTAGCGGGATACGGCTCAAGATAAAGTATCTTGATGACGACAAAATTCTGGAAAGCTAATCAACAGTGTCGTTTGAGATTTAACGACTTTACGACGAGCTTAACTAGATGACGGGTGATCCTTAACAAAACAAGCAGCATTGTTCAGCAGGTTACTGCGAGGAGAAGCGAAAGTGATTCAATCGAAGAATTACGAATGTCCTTTTTGGCGCCATGCGGGATACTAAGGCCAAGCACTAAGGCCACGAACAAGCACAACTCTCTAATATCGCGATTTCTGCAATGAAATGCGATGTTCTGGTCTACGTAGAGCACACACCATCTAAGACGTGGCCATCATTCAACTGCACGCTGCGTGCCTCACGTGCGTCGTAATGAATATATGTCGTAATGAACCTGAATGAATAGTACCAGAATGGGTGCTGGGTCAATTCACGACTAACTATTAGGTTCTGTTCGTCGTGATGAAGACCGCGGACCCGAGCTAGGCAAGATAATCAAGACCAAGTCCACTAAAGAAATGGCATTTCCCATCGAAGGTACAGAAGGCACGACAGTCAGTTGCTAAGCCAAGCTGTACCCTCGATAATTACTATAGTTGAGTAGGAGTAATAATCTAAACAGCTATACAACCCACATACGAACATCAACGCGCGCAGAAAACGGACCCAATATGCCAACGAATACAAACGATAAGATAGAGATCAAGAGAGAAGGAACCAAAATAAATAGAGCCACAGATAGCCTCTGTCTATACTCCGCGTAGATTCAGTGAACCAGTAACTGCCTTAGTCCTACTTCCTGTTTAAAAGAAAACATAAAAGCGAGACGCCAGCAGTGTAACATAACAGTATGACTAACTATAGGAGAAGCATAAAGACTATATGTATATATATTTATATATATATATATATCGCCAGAAACTCGTTCCTGGTGTAACGCGGGGAGGATACAGTATGAGATTCTCCTGACTTCCGTGCGATCCCCTCCCACGGTGTTACCAGATCTAACGGGGTGTGTAATAATAATAACAGACATATATATATATATATATATATATATATATATATATATATATATGAAATCAGTATATATAGGGGCGTACCACACATTGATTAGGTCGCCTCACCGTCTTTTCGAGTCGGTCTTAGAGGCCTCGGAGAGGACAAACAACGCCACCGTGAAGTTGAGTGTTGGATGCAGTCCGACTGCCACTACGTCGTTCATACGCCTACTCAACACTATCATTTGACAAGCGCAACTGTGCATGTTAAAGCGTATTTATTAGTGTTGCTTGTCGTTGTTGTTCCTGGTGACGGTGATGTTGCTGCTGCTGCTAATATTGTTGCTGCTGCTCATATTGTTGTTGCTGCTGCTGCTGCTGCTAATATTGTTTTTGTTGTTGACGGTGGCCGCGATATGTTTGGTGTTCCTACTGTTACTTGCCTGGTGTGTTTCTATTTCTATTTCTACTGGGCTAACTCCCCTCTGTAGCGCACTATTTCACCGTCCGTCATCCGGCTATCGACCCAATAAACTGACGAACGAACGAAAATCAACTAACCAGCCAATCATTCCACCTTCTCTTAGACAATCACGGTCATTGGCTAGTAGATACCTAGGAGGCTTAGCTGCGCCCTGTTGCTGCAGGCTAAATGTTGGATATCGGCCATCGAGGCGTTCTCCTATCTCGGCTCTGAATCATCATGACTCAAAAGCGGCAACACTTGGCAACATGAACGATCAAATATATATATATATATATATATATATATATATATATATATATATATATATATGAGAAATCAATACAAACTGTGGTTATCTATTTCCTTATGGCGTCTATCTTTCTACATCAGTCTCCCAGCAGGATTACTAAGTTCATACAAATAAAACTGGCGCAAACGTCACACGCCCTACAATTTACATACACATATTAAACACACACACACACACATATATATATATATATATGGGTTGCCTCGAATGGTCCTCACAAGCCCTAGTGTAGTTAGTTAATCACATTTTCCTGTAACCATAAAATGAAATAATAAATAAATATATATATATATATATATATATATATATATCATATCGCTTATCCATCGGTAATACGTAAGCCGCGGCAGTGAGGAACTCTAGAAATGTTATTAGCCTAGCTGTTGGGCCTCACCAGTTAGGTTTTTTTACCAAGCGGGTTGTTGAAATAATGGGCCACGATATCAAGGCTTTTATAGAGTCTCAGCTTAGTCCCTCCGTACTAATCAATCTCGACTTTAGGAACGCGTTTAACGCCGCCAGGAGAGGTGACTTGTTGAGAATGGTTGGAGACGAGGCCCTGCCATTTATCACCAAATTAAATAGGCCTACGGTGATCCATTGCACTCGGCACTGTTCACTTCGGCTCTAGGGATTCAACAGGGGGACTCCTCGTTCCCTCTCTAAAAACCTGGCCAACTCGCTCGAGAGTCTACTCAATCTCTGGCATTTGGACGACGGGGTCATCGGAGCTAACATCAATTCGGTCTTTGCATTGCTTCAGAGAATAATTACAGGAGACGAGCCATGGGTATATGATTACGACATTGAGACAAAGCCTCAAAACAAACATTACGTGTGGCGATGATTCGTTTAGCAAAGCGGTACGATAACCACAAGAACACGATCAAGCCAGTTAGCGTAACACAAGGTAGGCGACAGCGGCAGCAGCAGCAACAGCGACGAAAACAACGACAAACGACAAATCAAGATAAATACAAAAATACAGGAATCAAAGAATAACAAATACAAGATTCAGTGAATAAAAAATGCATGAATCAGCGAACAAATAGCAAGTGATAAGCAGTGCTTGGTGATCACAGACAGCAGGTTGAATCCGATGCCCCCCCCCCCACCCTACCTAGCCGTAATGCCTTTCTACCCTAGCTATCCTCGAAGCCAGACGTTGCTTTTACCCCAAAACAAATGTACGAGTATTGCAAGACTTGCAATAATCACTCATATGGTGTGGCACAACAAGACCTGCTTCGCAGGTTTCACTGTATCCCAGCCTCCTCCCACGCTTTATTTGGCAAATAAAAGCGTTTTCTATTCTACTCCATTCGATTATTGCCGTATCTACATCTGGGCAATGGCAACTCAGCCGTTGCCTGCCTACAAGAGCCGATACAGCGCTAATCGGCCACAGAAGCGCGAACACGCTTTTTGGAGGCGAGTGCGCGTGCGGATCGGATCAAATGCCGCACGATTACGATTCGCGCCATTTTCTCTCGACTGCTCCGGCTAGCCTCCTCGTTCAGCAGCGTTCGCGCTGGTGCTGGTGTCGTTGGTTCGGCTGATAGGTAGATCGCGATCTAATACCGCATACGATCCCCACTAATCGTACGACATACATATAGGCCGTAAGGCTACCATCACCACCACCACCACCATATCCACGTACTTCCGTCACTGCCACAGCCTACGACAGATCAACCGCCCGCCTGGCGTTCTGATTGATGATGGCCATTTTGACGTCTGAAATTTCCCGCCGTTACACGTGCAGACGTCAACGGATTTGTGTGTACGTGTATCGTCCGTATGGCTTCGAGCGTATCTGGCGTACGTTCAAGCATATCAGTGGCCTTGACTCTCTATCTCTCTCTCTCTCTCGATTTCCGTCTATATCCGTCTCCCTTCTTCCCTTGGTGTCTTTCTAGTCTGCGTTTCCAATTACCACACTGATTGACTATGTACAGCTTGTTGTGCAGGTAGGTAGATAGTACAGACGGCGTAGCAGTTGTTAGCAGTTTTGGCAACAAAGGAATTCCAGGTAACGCCAACAGGAACGCAGCTTGGATGAGTAGTCGATGAGTGAATAAATAAAAATAAAGAAGGAAAAAGAAAAATGATGCAAAAGTCAATGCATGGATTGCATCGATCCCACGATCGGCGGCGAGATCCCCGTACGCGTATAGTATCCCCTCTCGTAACTAGTATAGCTCGAAAAGCTACGAAAATAATTAACGCATTTGAATCCGAAATTTCGCTAGCTACATCGGTATATATTTGCACGCCAACAATAGCTATAAGTCTTTATAGGTACATTGTAGGTGACGATCGAGAGAGTGATCTCCGAGTCTGCTACAGACGGCAATATGCTATATATAATGATTACGATATCATGATTACTGACGCGCGCTTGTTGTGACAAATTAAATACGCCTCAGGCCGCACCGAAACAGCAATAATAGAACACTGTCAACCGCCCCCGAGAGATTATACTCATCAACGTCCAAAGAAGCAGTCCAGCATGGTAATAAATCGTATGAAGGAACATGCAGCAACGAATCAACAAAACGAATGCAAGTGGAAGATGAATGTCAATAAGCTGGTCACCATGTGAGGGAATCACGCAAAATAATCAATCATGTACATTAGTGCTATGGCTGAACGACTGACTGAGCCGGATAAACCAATGGCGGTGTCGACGGACAACATGACAATCGAACACCGGCCACAGCAAACAAAAGCAAACGCAGCAAGCATACGACTATATATATATATATATATATAGAAAATATTGTGATGATTTATTAATCATTTACGATACGTTTGCACACTCGGCAGTGCTCGCCTTATATACATAATACGTTTATAGCTGGGCGCTGCAATGTATCCCGGTGTATATATATATATATACACGACTCAGGAAAACCCGAGACGAAAGCTCAAGTTAACTAGCAGTACAGACGTGAGGAACATAAGCAACTGCTCTCGCAAAAACAACCGCGACCACAGCAATAATAACGGACAAGTAAAAATATATAGTTGCACTCCTGCCACGGCAGTGATATCCGCACTGATCCACGGCGAGCGAGCCCCTCGAGTCTCGTATAGACAGACCAGTAGGCGGCTTCTCCCGACCCGGCACTATCACGAGAGGCCAAAAAGAGGCAACTACATTTCTCTGAACACCTCACGATTGGCATTTGTCACCTCGCGATTCCGCGCGACACTCCATCAAGTGCAAGTAGCGTATGCTATAGCACCCACAAACGCCTTTTCAGATGGCTAGAATCTCACCGAGACAGGAGCCATCCACGGCTGCAAAAGACAGCAGTAGACAATGCACAACCCTCTCACAGGGAGGTCTGCCTCATGTGGAGAGACGCTATCAATCCATTAGGCTATTATTAAACTAAGCCATCAGGTATCCGTCTGATACGACCACAGAGTAATCTTACTTAATCAGTCCGACCAGTCTCGGATAAATACTCGGACCACTCCAATCAGTGGCAGTCACCTATCCGTACTAAAATCAAGCCTTGACAAAAACCTCGAATGAATCACCTCGATAATACAATTACAATAGAGATTCGTCGTCATGTATTCAATACCGTATTCCCTGCCTCCCACAATCCGGTATTGAGCCCGGAGGAGTTCTATTACTATAGAAGATTACATATGTAATCAACTCCCTATTTGCCACCAAGGTGCCCGCTGCACGCATAATTGTCGCTCATCACGGGAAATCACGCTAGAACGAGAGTCAAGTGCAAAAAGCACCTGTTATACCTTGATTTTATAGGACGTTACAACATTCGATAGCAGCACGGGCGCACAGTCATACAAAAAAGTCAAGTCACTTCGTATATATATATATATATATATATAAAGAATTTCGCGCCAAAAATCTAGACGACCCAAAAGGCGTCGGTAAGTGGCACGAAAATGCCTGACGACTAAGCCTTGGCACTTCGAATTAGTTTGAAAAGCAACGGGGTATTGAAACTGGTGCTGCCGGCGACCGCTAAAAAACGGAAATGCGCATTGGACCTCTTGAAATCTAGCCAAAAAATAACCGCGCGCGACAAAACATTCATTATGAAGTGATCCTAGTCGTACCAGCGACGCTCACCTTCTAATCACATAAGTAGAGTATTACTGTTAATAGATCACACCATCTAGGCGAACAAGCGGTAAATTAAACTCGAGTAACGCTGCAGCACTCGATTCGTGTCTAGCAGCAGCAGCAGCAACAACACCACCACCACAAACAATAACCGCACTACCACCGGGACGGTCGGTGTCGCCATTGGAGTAGTGATCGCAATGATACTAATATTTGGTGCATGAATATATATATCATCTCTGTCTGACTGTCTCTCTGTGTAGTTATAAGCGTTAGCGAGTGGCCCTTTGTCGTTCTGTGGCTTAGTACCCGGGGGTTATAGGCCATCGTTGTCTAGTGGGACACCATCCTGGCCATCCGTGGCGGTATCATGGTCCGTCACCATCGCCCCGGTAACCCGAAGTACTAAAGACAGTAACAGCAGTGCGCGTAACAACAATGACCAAGCTAAGCTAGTGGGAATCACTGCAGGAACGTGTGAATTACCTGCCTAGTTGGAACACTGAACTATAACCCGTGCAGACATCTTGTAACTACCAATGATACCAATGATATGGTGAATAAACTGCATGATATAGGCAAGTGGGGCTCTAATAGCCCCCCCCCCTTTCCCTCTGGCTAGTCAAGCAGCCAGCAAAACAAGCAGGGCAAAATGTCGGTCTGGCAGATGTCGGCCTGGCAGCACATGGCACGCCTCATTTTGTCGGCAATTACAAACACTTAAACTTTTCGAGCTAACTCTCAGCCACCACTTAGAAGTTCGGAACGGATCTAGTTTTGCTTGTTGTTTCGTAAGACGGACCCCATAAATACCCATGTGCAACGGTGGATATCGATCCCGTGCGGCACCAATGTGTCTCGCGGTCAGTTCGCAAAGCGCACGCTAAAGTCAGATTGTGTGGATTCGTGTAGTAAGACAGAAAGTATTCTTTTGCCGAGAACAACATCGGCAGCATCATCAACAGCAGTAGCGGCTACATCGGCTCGACAGCAGCCTCGTAACGGGAACAATAAATAAGAAGCCAAGTGGGCAAGGACGACCAATGTATTGTCTAAGCCTAACGAACCGCCCTAGCAACAGATGTTTAATAGTTCGCCAGTGGTAATAATGATAATAATAATAATAGTAATAATAATAATGATAATAATAATAATAATAATAATAATAATAATAATAATAATAATAATAATAATAATAATAATAATAATAATAATAATAATAATAATAATAATAATAATAATACCAACTTAGCACACTGTTTCACGTAATTTGTTTTGTATTTGTTTAGATTCCTGGACAGGGCTTGCAAAAACGTCCACCTGGCGGATGTGAATTGAGGACTTTAATCGCATAGCTTGCTGCTTATAGATTTACACACAGGTAATAATGCAGGCTCACACATACTTTCAAAGCATCGGACCGAAATTGCGCTCAAAACGAACCGTAGCCATAGCCAAAATGCTAATGTGCCTGCGAGACGTTCGCAAAACTAAACGAAAAAAGATAATGCATGCCCGTCATATTATCGCAGACACCATCAAATGAATTATTTGTGAAAATATCGAACACCCAGCAAACGATCTGGGTTTGAAAAAGAGCTGATGATGACAGCTGCCTTAGTGGGGATACAAAAATCGTCGCAACGATGTAACTCTAACGACAACTTTAACTCCACCGAAGCAACTACAATTACTGTTACATTAAGAGGAGTCCCCAACACAAAGCGATAGCTGAGTGTTCGTTCAAGGGTGGTAGTACAACCAAAACGTCATACATGTTGCATATCGGTGAAACAAATTTGAAAGGGTGAGACGTTACAAAAACAATTAGTTATAACGTTGACTGGTGAAAGAAATATGGCAAGAAAAATAAAGGCGATGCAAGCACGCTACAAAAGCGCACGTACTTTCTCACGTATCGCTGTTTGCCTACGAGGGCACCATCGTGAACAACCTCAGGAATGCTTACGTGTTCATCTAAGATATCTCACAAGTTACAACACACGGCATTGTGTTAATGAAAACGATGCATGTATAACATACACATAATGTATTATACGAAAAATGCATTCTATAATATATAATAAATCAAAACGACTCTGACTAGATTTATATAAGACGGTTCTGACAGGATGTGGTAGTAATAGCGCTGGCTGTACAGGCAGTAAAGCAAAAACTAGAACATCACTAACCAATAATATAACTCGCTTCGCATGCGTAGTATTGCACCCCACGCCAAATAGGCGAGGTTATATGACACGACTACGATAGAGAACACTACCAGCTTGCTAATAATATCCATAATCACCATATACGTATCTATGCACATAAAAAGCGAGGGTACTTTAAAACGCTCCCGGTACCTTACGCGTGTACCACGAGCAGTCACAACGAGACTCATAATGAGTGTGTATGTGATTATAGGTGTATTTTTTAAAGATCTAAAGTGCATTTTATGAATACATTTCTTCGTGTTTTTTTACAATACGATGCTACTATATATATATATATATATATATATATTTTTTTTTTTTTTTATACTGCCGAGTGTGCAAACGTATTGTAAATTATTAATAAATCACACAATATTTTCTATATATATATATATATATATATATATATATATATATATATATATATACGAGAATGTGTACAGAAAGAAGATTGCAACAGTGTATCTCTAAAATTTCTGTCGATGTCGGTACAACGGCCACCGTAGGCCACCGTTGGCATAACTACGTCAGGTGTGCGAAAAGAGCAGAACTTTACATTAATTACAACGCAAGCGCAAAGTAGACCATTACGACACGACCAGAAGACGTTTTCGTCGTCTTCTGCTTCACTTCTTCCCTTTTTCGAAAGCGATCGTAGGAAAATTCTGATAACAGGCGTACGTATATATATATATATATATATATATATATATATATATTTAACCTGCACGCGCAAGAAGATACAACGACAATAAATTCAAATCAGACAGAAAAGCAGAGCGACCCAGATCAACTCCGCGCCTGTGAATGCATCTGACCTTATGTGTTGGCAATGTTTGTGTATACATACATATATTGCATCGTCGGTACACGTTGCATTGCTCATACACCAATGCACGTTTCTATATTTCTAATGCATTACGCTACTGACGTTTTCCCGAATATATATATATATATATATATATATATATATATATATATATATATATATATATATACATATATACTGCAAAATAAATTTGCACCGAGTCAAATACAAGCGTGTTCCGCTTCTAAACTCGTACTTTTAAAAAAAATACTCAAATAACAATGATTACAACTTCAATTATTATCTGGAGGACGTTTCAAAAACTATCCAAAGCATGCTGACCTCGATCTAGAATAGAGACTGGACTGGTAAGTATATATATATATATATATATATATATATACATATATATAAGCCAAAACAAATATGACGCATCGTATCACACGCAGAGATAGAGAGGGGCAATTAATTTCTGCAAATGCGACAGGTAAATGTCTAACATATATATTGAAGGCATTACACAAAATCCATTTCAAAAGAAGAGCACTGATTACCAAGGGCTTGCAACAACAGATACAATAGATATACAGAAAATGTGACCTAAAACGAACGACATTGTATTACCGCCCTTAATGGACACAGTCAGGAAAAATGACAGACGGGTTTTGACTCGACTTATAGGCGCAAGTCTTGCTGATCATTTCTCTAAAGTAAGGCCGAAAAATCGCAGAAGACAACTAATGTATGTGCCCGGATGCGTTGCAAGAACGGAGCATATCAATATTATGTTCGCCCGGCGCGTGGCTAGGGTTATTCACAACAGGATGACTGCACAGGTCCTCCGCCTGCGACCAGTCATACCTTACCCTTTATTACATGAATAAAGGAGCTTTCTATTCTCTATTCTATTCTATCTCTACAATGTGATATTCGATACAGCCCTTGTATACCTGCCAACCATGCATCGACACGGAGGTGCTGTTGTTTAGTAAAATCGTGGCATGCGGCTGGAAGGAGGTGGTACAGTGACGAACGATAGCCATGCTACAAGCCAGCCCACCCGAAGGAAAACACTAAGGATTTTATCATCGCAGCACCTGGAGTCACGCCGGTGAATTACCCAACTTATTTGTTACTCGTCGACCATTTCTTTCTCTTTCCGAAAAAACAAATTAGAAGACGACGTTCTGATTCACGCGAGTTGGTGTTTGACGCTATCGAGATGGTGCTTCGAGGTGAAATCGCGATTCAGAGCTGTGTTTCGATGCATGAAGGCATCCACCGCCCCAACAAATATGTAAATAATAAATTTGTGCAAATTACGTCTAACTCTAAATAAAATTCGGCTTTCAGAAAGCAAATGTATCTATGTGCGTTATATTATAGAAATTTCAAACGCGGGGCCATGCTCCCACGATATACGAGTCTATAACGCCTCGGCAGGACGGCTTGATTAAGATGAGTTGCGATTGTGACATTATGTTGTGTTTTTGATCTCCAAAACAGCACATAGTGAAAACGTGCCAAGAACTGGCTACTTTTGTAACCTGGTATTTGCGTATATATATATATATATATATATATATATATATATATATATACGGTCGACGAGATAGAATAACGGAATCGGCCGTCGTCGATTTTGTTGTTGCCGATGTTCGATCCTATGGAAAGGGCATGTGTCACAACACATGCCCTTTCGATACGATCGTTCTTCACAATGACGAGTAGTTAGGTTAAAGCTAAGACAGAACAAACAAGAACAACAACAATATCAACCAGCACAATAGGCCTAGAGAACGAGAGAAAGGCAGATGTCAACAACATTGCTCGAAATAAGCGCGCCCCACATCACAGCGGCAACAAGAGCTGCGCAGACTGTGCAGACAGAGGTGGGCGGCCGATTTCGGGCGATCCGTCGGCCGGCACGATAACGGATTTCCGCTAGGCGGAAACTAACGTGCGACTGGCGCGTGTTGGGGTGGTGGGATGGAGGAGGTGGGGCGTGTGAAAACGAAAATATGACCCATTCGGCCATAAATTCAATCGCTCACTTCAAGCCACCATCGGAGTTCGGCGCCGGCTCTGATTGTCGTTGTCCGGGCATCGGCTTCACCCAGTCATAATAGTCAGTCGTTCAACGAACAACACACAGACAGACCATTCCACAATGAATCACTATTGAAGATTGATTACTATCATGGCGAATGATGATGATAAGGAATGTTATTATTATTATTATTACTATTACGATGGCCCAATCTTGCGGTTGCTGTTGTTGTCGTGGTCGTCGGCGTCATCGTTATTGAGAGATGAGGGAGTTGTTACTGTTCTCGTCGCAACGAATAGGCCCAATGCTCAGCCCATTGGTGACCGCGCAGCCACAGCAATCGTATTGCAACTCTAGCGTTGAGAGAGAAGTTACCTATATATATATATATATATATATATATATATATATATATATATATATATACATAGAAAGCGGGGAAGATATATGTGTGTGTGTATATAAATATATATACATAGAAAACGGGGATGATATATATGTAGGGGGGCAAAAGGATGCGATCTAAGGGGGGCTTTGGTAAACATTTCTACGAACTAACAACGGCCGTGTTTGCCTGGCTTTCTTTCGATCAATTCCTTTGTCGTTGTTGTTTGTCAGACTCACTCAGACGAGTGGTTGTAGCAGTAGTAGTAGTGGTTGTAGTAGTAAGCGGTGGTGGTGGTGGTAAGTGATCGGTACAGCCCAGTACTAGTGCCAATCACAGTTAGTTATGTGGCCACGGCTGCCAGCAGCAATAAGCGTCGACTGGTTGCGGCCAAACCCGCAAACGGCGCGAAGACTCAACTGAATCGGGCCGATCAGCCAAGCAATTGTGGCCAGTCCGAACGAGCTGTGAGCCACCAAAAGGGCCCAACTCATACGGCCAAATCGCACCTCATCGACTCATCGTCAATGATCTACATCCATGTGCTGTAAGTCATGTCAGCATAGCAGCATCAAAACAACGACAACAACAACAATTGCCGCTAAAAAAGAACACTACTACAATCACTTAACGAGATTGAGTGATATATTCTTTACGTCTTAATTCTTTACGAACAATACTTAATCTAGCTACTTACTCAATAATCCCTTTAAGTAGCAAAATTACAGGGATGATTATTAATGACAACGTATGACGAACAGACAAACAATTACCGGGTGAGAGTCCCAATCACTGTAACAATAACAACAACAACAACGGCACCAGATACCACAACAACAATCTACCTAGTAGCACGAACAACGCAAAGTCAACAGCAACACAATGACAACAACCAAAAAGCCGCAGCAACAATAGCCACAACCAAAACAACAACAGCAACAACAACGACAACAAACGAGCCACAACAACAATAACAACAGCCACAACAACAAACAACAAAAGCCATAACAACATGAAGGCAGTCGACGCAGCAGCGCCAACACTCGATGGGCGACACGTGCGCCCTGTATGATGGATACACGAACCGTTTTCTCTTCATTGTCGACATCGACAGCGACATTGTGGCAGCACAAAACAGCGCGGTGCGGCAACGCAGAGCAGAATTCGCAACAAAATTCAGCAGCAGCAGCATACATAGGTAGCAGTAGCCGTAATACGATCGGTCGGAATAAATTCCGGTAGCCGCGCTGACAACCGCGACTCATCAGCAATCGGCTTCCAGCAGCATCACCGTTACGGAATCGGAAACCAGCACGCCCCCTCCCGCCCCAGCGAACGTCCACCGTCTCCATCTATAGTCTATATCCCACCCCACCTTACCGCACGGGTACCCGTTCCCGCTTTCTAGCCCAGCTGGCCACCATCGGATCACCCTCCATCATTTCGCTCGTTAGCACGGTCTGGTTTGCTGTTGCTGAACTGGCTGCCACTGCAGTGCGCAAGGCTTCGGGGCGCGAACATAGATCGCGCGCTGTCTGTCTAACATGTTACATGTCTGACTCGGAATGAATGGTTCAGCTTGTTGACTCAGACTTGGCTGACATTAACACCGCCACCGCCACCACCACCACCACCACCACTCTTACACTCTTCCTCTATCTCTGTAGCGTTTGTCATCGCTGCACAAGTCGCCGGGTAGACGAGAAAAACAACCGATGCAGTCGTAGCAGCAGTAGCCGCAACAACAACACCAACAACAACACAAACAACAACAGCATCGTAATCAAAAGCACTAACAACTACTGCTAACATATAGACAGTGGCGACAACTATATTATGGACAATAAGAGCAGCAGCAGCAGCAGCAGCAACAACAACAAGGGTAGCAAGATCGGCCGTAGCAACAACACTACGAATTACCACTACGTGGACGACCACAACGAAACAAAGCAACAACAGTTGCAACAATAGGTGCAAGAACAACAACAACATCATCATCATCATCATCATCGACAGGGCCATCGCCGCAGGTGTTACGCGTCTTACTCCTGCGGTCCGTATCCAGCACAACGCGCGACCAATCTAGATAGACCTCAATCTGATCTAATCAGTGTCCGGTGATCTATATATACATGCACAAATTCATAGGTATGCACATACATTCATACATACATGAATATGCGCATACACACAAATATAATGCATCTAACAATTGTTCTCTATTCGCTCTCCTGCAGACCGAACGCTGAACAGCTATGGCTTCGTAACGTTGCCCGGCGGATATTGATGTCCCGCTTCGCTGCATTTTCGGAGCGCTAATAAATAATCTGACCGTCGTTCAAGCAGTACGCAAAGTAAACGGCAGAACTATGGGCAAGCATGGAGAAAACGAACCGAGAAGAATGGGAACTCTTTAAACAGGAAGGCAGTCTCGCCCAGAACCAATATGAAGATCATGCTGCTAATGCTAGTGGCTCTGGTGATAATTATTATTAGTATTTAATTTGCATTTAATTGTGAGGCGGGAACGTCTGCTTGACCTTCATTGTTAAAGCTCAGTTTACAATGAAAGTCACGTTCCCCCTACACACAGCCAAAGACCACAGGTCTGTCTCAGGAACTGTGCTCGCGCGTCGCTCTCTCGTGGTCTCTTGGACGCGTTTACGTAAATCACTGAGGAGAAATAGCGGGTGTCCATTGCGATAGGTACGAAATAGGTAGGCGAGGAGATCACCAGGAGACCGTGACCCCCACGCCAAGCATTTCCCAAATACACATAATGGAAACGTTAGTCTATGAGGCATTGCTTCACCGGTAGCAGCCAAGCCTCTTGGTTCCAGTGTGGATGGTATACCAGCCCTTCAGAGAACTCTTCCGACCACGCTGTTGAGGCGCATGTGTTTGGCGAGCCTAGCGAGTTTTTTGAGGCAACTCAGTGAGTGTAGGCCATCAGAATCCACGGCCTCTCTACATAGTTTGCATAGAAATTGGCGCGCGCAACATGCGGAAGGACTTAGGATCCATCGCGGCGCCGAGCTGAGGCGAGGGCTGGCCTCTGAGCTGTTCTCCGCTAAAAACGGATTGCGAAAAACGCGGCGCGATTTCCTCGTGTTAGCATTATTTCTCAATTAAAATAATTACATTCCGACAACGTTTGATTATCTGCCGCTTCAACCCATGCAACGTCACTGAAAACCGCGTTTCCCTTTAAATAGCCAACAAGACAACATCACAATCCGCCTCGCGTCGAATATTCGATATTTTATCTATACATTTCGCAAGGTCATTTTGGAACTAACTATTATCTTGCATATGGCCTTTGTGCTATTCCTGCCGAGTACTGAGTCCATGCGCGTAATCCTCTGTCAACATTCGCGACTATATCAACGATAAGACAGCTATAGTGAAAGTGTAAGTGATTGTGGTTGCCAGTTGTCAGGTAGATTAACAGAACACACCAAATGATATCTTACAAATAAAACCTTATATAACACAACAGGTCGACGAAAAAAGACAAAATAGAACACAACAGGTCGACATAGTGTGTCCTGTCCAACTTATCTGGACGTTGTTTGTTCATCCAGCGGGAACATCACATAGATGGCAATGCTCCAATCCCAAGCCGTAGGGAGTGGAGAGCCCCATGGGTTTTATAGGTTTGCCGCTGGTATGAGAACCGTTTAAAAAAGAAAAAAATATATATATATAGAAAATAAACCTCAGCATTATATATATATATATATATATATATATATATATATATATATATATATATATATATATATATAGAAAATAAACCTCAGCATTATATATATATATATACACGCTGAGGTTACACGCCCCGTTAGATCCGGTAACACAGTACAAATGGGACGGAGATTCGTAAAGAAGTCAGGACAGTCTACCCAATACGCTGTGTCAGTATCGAGCCCATGGTTTCTACCATGTATATATATGTATATATTTATCCAAATATTGCGGTCATGTACAATTACGGCAGTAAGACTCTATAATGTTGACCTTTCTTTATTCGGATCGTTTCCAGTCATCGAGATAACGACTTTAACTTTATTCAGCCATCTGCTGACGTCAGTCGCGCGAGAACCGGTTGACGAAAAACTACTACTGTCGCAGTAGCGAACAACAACAACAACAGCAGCAGCAGCTGTAGCAACACTATCAACAACAACAACAACAGCAACAACACTAACAACGCCACACAACGACAACCATAACAAAAGCGATCAAGAAGGAAAAGAAGAGTAAAATGAAAACAATGACATACTCAAGACGGCGCATAGACAACACCAGCGGCGGCGGCGACAACGACGACGACGACGACAACAACAACAGCAATAACAACAGAAACAACAACAACAACTTCGTCTTCAGCTTCGACTTCAGCGATGCCGATGAGGACGCTGACGACATGGATCGGTTCGTCGACTGAGTCATCATCAAGACGTGCCCCGATCGCTTCGCTCGTTCGCTGGCTAGATGTGAGCAACGAAAGATTTGTCTGTCTGTCTGCCTGGACACGCGTTTTGAAGAACAGTTTCGCTCATTGAACAGTGACGATGATCACTGATGACGATGACGCAACAAACGATACATAGTGTACGCCGAGGTAGAAGAGGTCGCGCATTCCCCCCCCCCCAAACACACACACACATCCATTTATATATATATATATATATATATACACTTGACAGCAGCGCCCTTCCATCCGTCGACGCCTTTGTTTTCCGCCTGTTAATATGGTGGCATAGCAGCAATGACGACAAACTCATCTGCTCAGATGAGTGTGAAAGTAGTTCTGCGTACACACGTAGCGTCGTGCATACACTATATATATATCATGGACATAAATCAATTAGAACCACTGCTTTCACTCTGCCCCCTCGAGTCATCAACGCACACATCGTGCACAGAGACATAATCCAGACAAATTGAACCTACTGTAATATATATATGTATATATATATATAATATTATATATATATATATATATATATATAGAGAGAGAGAGAGAGAGAGCAGGGGGGAAGCAAAGGGGAGAAAATGTGCGTTAAGGAATATCACTGCTGGCGACTTAAAGTAAGCGCGCCATAGAAGGGCGCCCAATCAGTGAGACGAATACCTCTCACCGTCGTGTTACAGACGAAAGGCAAGACAAGAAGACAACGTACAGCGAGACTTCAAGCAAACTCGACGGAAGCCTCGACTCGCTGAGCAACGTTAGTAGTCATAAAGTCGTAGCAGCGGCAACACAGCAGGCAGATTTCATCTGAACGCTAGCCAACATCCAGTCATCACGGGGTGCGGTCCATACGTAAACGTCACGCTTACTCATATATATATATATATATATATATATATATAGTTCTCAGCCACAGATAAACGCTTAGCCTTACTTGTAATGTTTGTAGCCTTGAACTGCGCCACAGTCTTGTATCCATCCGAACTTTGAACTACATCACGGTCTTGTGCTGCAACTTTGGTCTGCACTACAGCTACACATTTGTACGCGGCAATACTCTGTTCGCTACCGAGGCCGCTAAAGGTCGTCTTAAATTCGAGCTTACCAAAGTAAGAATCTAAGTGAAATAGTAGCGAAACCGCTTTGACTGCTCAAACGCTCCCTGTCGAACTTAAAAGGAAAGTCATATATAAGTTTTATTATCTTGCTCAATATATAAATAAATATATACTGCAGGCAAATGACCAGTGTCGACAATTCACAATGGCGACAATTAACTCGACTAATTCGGAAGAAAAGTGTAGCACAACAAAGCAAGTTATCTAGACGAAACCTTTACTGCCCGGTCAAAATCTCGACTGTCACTCGATAGTTCGATTCACGATTAGTCGAGGCAGTGGGTGCATTTTAAGCTGACCCTTTCAAATTCGGGTCGACACAAGAATTAGAAAGCAATGCGACAGCACTCACAAAAAAACAACGACAGAATTGATGGCTATTACTAGCCAAAGTTTCACGGAGCTAAAGCTGCCACTCGCCGCATTTAAAATGCTCGTATTTCAAGGGCTAGACAATATCACCGATTGCAACGTTAAACGATTGGCCACGGATGCGACCCTATAAGCCGACAGACAACAAAAACACAATGTAATAAAGCGTAAGCCCTACGTCGCGTATCCGCCCACAAACGGACAAGATAACGCCTATCGAAGAACTCCATAAATGCGTCCCCCTGCGTTAGAGACCGCCTTTCGCCTTTACCTTCGATGCTGTGTAGTCGGAGAGGAGTCTTCCCAAATCAAGAATGCTAAACGTGAACGACGATCACCCTTTACACAGAATGTAGCTGTTGAAAAAAAGGAAATAAGAGCTGAATTATTTGTCATTTCGACCAACGCATACCTTTGCAGGCAGCGAAATTGGTATACGACGTGACCTTGCTTCTCCAAATCAGGTAGCAACGACTAGTGAAATGGATTTGCCGAAACGAAATTTTAATCGTTGCCTCTAACGTACAACGTTATCGGCGGGATCTAATACAGAAGACATCGTATTACTCCAAAACTTGGAATCGAGGAGGAAATCCAGGCGTAAGAACACAGAAGGGTTGATAAAAAGGACTGAAAAATAGAAATAATAATCCAAATGTATATATGTATATATATATACACTTTAAGTTCAGAAATATTACAAACAAGTGAGTTCTGCTAAATTGACTGCCCGCTCTATTAAGTTACCAAAATAGGCAAGTTAAGCGCCTGTGAATACCAATAATCCACCATGCTGCCAATAACAACTGCCATTGTCAACGCGTAAACACGGGCGTGCACTCATGTTCGCCACGAAGCCGACGAATATATCCCTCTAAAGCGCTGAGCAACGCGAAAATTAGTTTAAAAATCCATCACAATACTTGCACAACTTCATGCCTAAAATCAACGCCGTAAGTTGTCCCCCTCAAACGATGCTGACATGTTATCGTACCATTGGCTGTATATTCACACTTCATGTTGCTTTTCTCTGTCATCTCATCATAAGCAAACATGTCAGCCCTGGCTCCGTGAAAAAGTCTCCATTGAAAACCGCGGCACGAGTCGACAAGAAATGAACACTTGCAAGAGACTGCCACGCTGTGGTGTCAACAGAATGTAGGCGTCCACCGTCTCCACACCGTAGCCAGTACCAATGACAGCGGGTGAAATGCATATCACTGCTATGCAATATGTGCTGTCAATTGTACACATGAAGGTGGGATATGGAACGCTCCGCTGTCTCAATAGACGCCTCGGCTATCGGCTGTCGAACAGATAGATGGATAGATACATTCGTATGTATTTGGCCGAACAAAACTTCATTGGCCTTTGTTCTGAATGATCCGTTCTAGCCCCTTATTCTTCTTAGCTCACATAGCCCGCAAATCCACAATAACTAACGAAAGAAAGAAAGAGGCGGTGCGCGTACAGAAATGTGCTTCGAAAACCAGTGTTATATGCAACGTTGCTCGCCCATCAAAGAGGTGGCGCGTTAACAAGATTAGCGGACTCACTGCCGGTTGCAGTCGCTAGCTAAATAGAAACTAGACGTGAGAAAAACAGCAGGCAAAAAAACCTATACACACGACGTGGCGAAACGCGGGCAGAGTCACTTTGTTGCGAAAAAAAAAGAAACATAAATTACATTTAAAAAAACAACATGACATTATCGCGGTAGCAGTTCATGTTGCAGCGTAACGAGCATGAGTCTCCCAATGAACATTGGCTGACTTACCATAGTTGAGAGCCTGTAGCGCTCCGCCCTTTTCGAGGTACTTCCGGAACTCTTCGCGCTTGGACTCCATAGCGAAGCCGTCGACTCAGCTGAGCACACACCTGCGCGGAAAGAAAGAAATAAAAAACAGTTAGATCGAGCCGAACCGTTGAAAATTCATCTATTTGCGGTTTTTCTATCGAACCTCTAGAACTGTAGGGAACACAATCATTGCAGGCGCCCGTCCGTAATGCATGAACGCCACAAATAGACAACAACATCAACAGGACATTTCTGGCAGTGGCGGTGCAACCGAAGGCATTAAAATCATTATGTACATAAATATATTCAATAACTAAATATACGAATATATTAATGGTATATATCGCTTATATTATTATTGCTCGAGTGTCGGTGATCTTTACATTGTCTCTCTGTAGCTCCAAGGACACTCTTTGTCCAAGGAACGCGATCGTTCTTGGCTCCGCTGTCGCCTCAAAGAGCTTCTTCCCAAGCTCTTTTGTCAGTTTGAGTGCATCCTTGCCCCAAGTGCCAAATGACTTGACGCCGAATAATAATAATAATAATAATAATAGTAATAATAATAAATAAAACGTTTTTTGGAACACGGGTTTATGACTATCATTATTGATATTATTATTGACCGAGCAAGATGGCTTAGTGGCAAAAGCCTTTGCCTTGCATTCGGGAGGCCTGGGTTCGAGACCCAGACCGGCCACTTCTAAATTGGATTGCATGGTTCCCAATTTAACAAGGTGAATGCTGGAGTGGCTTAAAAGTCGACCATGATCGAAAAAAAAACGGGGAGCACAGATGTCTCAATAAAAAGAGATGGTGCATTACCATCCAACCCCTATTAAGTTAAGTTAGTTAAGTTATATGTATCGCAGCTACTAATATATTCATTATAGAACATCTAAAATATTGCTTATATTATTATTGCTTGAGTGTCGGTGATCACTCAACGCCATCTTGGCGTTCGTTGCCTCTCTATTGTTCCAATGACACCCTCTGTCGGAAGAACGGCTCCGTGTGGCTTCAAATAGCTTCTTCCCAAGCTCTTTTGTCGGTTTGAGTGCATCCTTGGCCCAAACGCCATATGACACGAGACCAAACGCCATTACAACGTGGTCCCCAAGAGGATGCGCGTTATTATTATTATTATTACATCAGCAGCAGCAAACATGCTCAAACAATTGATGGAACCGACTTGACTTTGAAAACCACCGACAGGTGCGATATTCTACAAGAGATTCGATTCATTACTTTGCTTCAGTTCGTAGGACTCCGTGTTTGGTGTCGTAGTAATAGCGCTATGAGTAAAATTATAAGCAATACGATAAAAACGATGCAAACAATACTGATCTCGTTCCACTCTTCCTGTGGGACAATCAAGGAAAAATCCATAGTAACAATAAACACGGAGTGTGTAGCCGGGCATGCTGAACAGGGAAACGAAGCGTCAATGCAGAGATCTCGAGGACAGCCACTACTACCTCGTGCCAATAGCTATGGAAACATCGGAGCCTATCAGCAGCGGATTGGCAATGTTTGCCCCGCAGGTAAAGGTAGAGACAGTGAGAGCGGACTATCGCGAAAGAGCATACTTGAGAAAGGTACTCTTCTCGTTCGAATCAATCAATGCTGTCTTCGAGGAGGCGCTTGTGATAAGAGGATACGCTTTTTGAACAAGTTTATTATTATTATTTCCGCCAGTTTTGTGCTTGCAACTTGTCACCAGAATACGAAGTAAACATATTTCATTCGGTACAGTAAATAAACACTTTGCGTGTTTATTTTCCGAACGGGACGGATGTAACGTGTAAATCAACAGGTACAACAATAGCAACAATAACAACGAAAATAATCAAACAGCAGAAGCAACGGACGAGTCAATCGAACGTTTCGCCGTAAGCTACGAAACTGGCCGAAGAGAGTGAAAAAGCCGGTGGCTCCCCGACTCGGAAATGATATTAAACATAGACACAAATTCTAAAAATTAGACGCCAGAAGCTTGCTACACGAATTGCTCGCTTTACTTTGAACAACAAAGAAAAATGAGTATTAAACAGTAGGTGTGAATCAGTTTTTCCTGGTGGCTGAGATATCTATCTACATGCAAAGATTCAAAGTGAATGCCGAGCGAAGTGCCGAATTCCGATTAGTTAATTAAAGAGAAGTAACACATACTAGCGTAAAAGCCGCTAGCTACCTAGGCTAATGAGAACGCGCCACATAAGCGGCTAATCAGTAACAATTAATTAACGTCGGGCGAACGATCAACGAAGTACGCAGACGTCTAGTCAGTTGTAGGCGATACAATTAATTGAACCGGTGCGCTGATTCGCGGAACGGGTGTTCAAATGGAATGGCGGCTGTCTTTTTCACCTTCTTTTATGCACGAGCTCGCGCTGCACCGAGGAAACGTGGGAAACGGGTGGAGCTGCAGTGTTTTAAATAGTCAATCAACGGCAACAACAACACATCTAACAACAACAACAACTTATGTAAGAACAACAACAACTTATGTAACAACAACAACACATCTAACAACTACAACAACACATCTAACAACAACATACCTAACAACAATAACAATCATACCTCGCATTTCCAGCAAAACACCGCTATAGTAACTAAGTACAGCTATTTCAGCTCAATAACAAAACTAACAACAACATCAATACATCTAACAACAACAGCACATCTAACAACAACAGCACATCTAACAACAACAACATACCTAGCAACAATAACAATCATACCTGCACTTCCAGCAAAACACCGCTTTAGTAACTAAGTAAGTTTAGCTATTTCTGCTGGCGTAGCATCTAAGAACGGTACGAACCTGGTAGCACCACAACGTTGCTCTGCCTATCCCTTCCTTCGTCTGGCCTCCAGATGTGTCGTTAGTTGTTGTACGGTGAGTGAACCGAGTTAGCCAAAGAACAATAGCAATAAGAATAATAACAATCACAATAATACAAATAATAATAATGATGCTGCTGGGTCAATCCAGAAATGTTCGTCTTCCGCCAACAAATGAAGTTGGAGTGTCGCCGGCTGGCGGGCGATCGCAGCTAGCTGAAGTACAAGGGCTGCTACTTCACACTGAGGACGTCGTTGAGGCGCTTTTCAAAGTGGTCGATTTTTGGCCTCGACGCTACTTGCGTTGTGCCTTCAGGCGAGCGCGCTAAAGGCTAGCAGGCAACAAAGCGCAAGGTGAACCGGTAACGCGCACGTATCCATTTGTTGTATTTGGTGTTGCTGTTGCACTTGGTGTCGTCTTCATTGTTGTTGTCGTCGTCGTTGTCGTCGTCGTCGGCGTATTCGCGTATTGGTAGATCCTGCTGATGATGATGATGATGTAGTAGCAGCAGCTGATTCAAATTTCAACACCGCACACTTGTTAACGATCCCGGCAAGCAGATAGCCACAAACTACCACAAACTACTACAACCACAACAACAACAACAGCCCCACCACAAACTAGACAGGGGCGTCGGCGCGAACAACAGCAGCTTCAACTGCTTCAGCAAAACACATATACAGACACATCCACACACAGATCGGTAGCTAAAAGGAAGGCTAAAATCAGAATAGACCGCTAGGGCAGGGCACGCCCGTGTTGTTGTTGTTGCTGCTGTTAAGCTTCACAGACTATACCGCCGGTTTTGACCGGCCGGCAAGAGAGAAGCGAGAAAAGAAATCCTAGAAATGTTGTTGTTGTTGTTGTTGCTGGCGGCGACTTCACGCACTCACGCGCTTCCCTCTCGGGGGTGAAGAAGTTCTCCAGCGATCGAGCGTGCGACAACCCCACGAAATCGAGCGACAACCCCACGAGCGTTAGCGTTCCGTTAGCGCCTACTCTTCTCGATCCGTTACGGCAGCGTCGGCGTTCGCGGCAGAGGAGGGCAACTCGGACTTCGTGGAAAGGAAGTGGACTCGGGACTTCGTGGAGAGGCAGTCGACTCGGACTTCGTGGAGAGGAAGTCGACTCGGACTTCGTGGAGAGGAAGTCGACTCGGACTTCGTGGAGAGGAAGTCGATTAGGATTCCTTAGACATATCTCGGCGACCGTCGGCCAATTGTTGTGACGCCGACCGCGATGACAGGCGGTATGAACAATTCAATGTCAATAGTCGCCAGTCGGCTATTAGAGCGAAGACAACAGCTGCAGCAGGAACAGCAGGGAAATTCAGCCTTCCTCTGCGTGCCGATGCCGAATCACAACAATTCGAGAGAGACGATTCGCGATCACCTCAACCTGAGACAAACGGGCTTGCTAACACGTAGCGAACCACCGACGACGAGGAGAAATATTCTACTGGCGGGCCGGTCCCGCAGATCAACAAACCTATGTCGATGTGATGATTATGATGATCAGCAATTGATTAACGCTTACACTAGCCGCCACTAACAACACGTCAACAGCGGCCAGGAGAAATAGACAGATACATACGTACGTAGGAACGATAGAGAAAGAAGCATCCGTCGATGATACGAATGGTGATGATGATGATAATATGAAGAAGGCAATGTGGCGTTGACGGCGAGGATAGTGTTGGTACAGCTGCTCTACTGCTGCTAATGCCGACTGACCACAACGAACCACACGAAGAAAAAAAACGACACACAATCTCCACTTTCCTCCTTTCAGCGACAGCAACAATAACAAGATTGGCAGCAGCAGCAGCAAAAACAACAGCAACCACAACAACAACAATGCGGCGTATATCAGATATACACACACGCTGCTGCTGCTGATGGTGGTGGTGGTAATGATGATAACGATAAACACAACACGACGCGCTCCAAGTACAGCAGGCAGAGAGGTAGATTAATCGATACTCTCTCTTCTCTCGAGTAGTAGTAGTAGTAGAGACAAACGTTAGCGGCTGCTCTTCTACTGTTGTTGTTGTTGTTGCTGTCGCTGTTGATAAAACGGCGACGCCAACTGACCACGCACAAACAGACTAACTGACTGACTAATTCACTGGCTGGCTGACGACTGCCCACAGCCGACAACTGAATGACGTTGGACTAAACAACTCCACACCCACCCGCTGCTGCTGATAATGATGATGTGATGCTGCTGCTGTTGTGGTTGTTGGGTTGTTGTTGTGTTTGTTTTTGTTGTAGTGTTGTTGTTTATGTTTTCAACATTTCTGCTAACACCGCCGCCGCCGCCGCACAAAAATAAACAAACAGACAATAGAACGTAGCAGACGACAACCCACCCACCCAAACAAAAAACCGATAATCAGGCAGACAAACGAACAGCCACTACCGTGAATTAAACAAGCAGGCGACCAGCCGCTGCAGCAGTCGTTTTAGCAGAACCTAGAGTTTGTTCAGCCAAAACAGACAAACAAGCAGACAGCCGCTGCCGTCTCAGCTAGACTATCTTGGAATCGCCGCAAGGTAATTTTCGAAACAGACAAACAAACAAGCAAACAAAGACGTTGTCAGCAGACAGCCGCTACAGCCGTCGATGTAAAGATTATTGTTCACACAAACAAGCAGACAGCCGCGACTATGCTTGGTAGCGGCGGTTTTAGCACGGATACATGATTCTAGTACAGTCGCAACCACCACGACCAAGCGAATATAGTATGATCTACTAACATCGACCACATTATCTCTATCTCTTCTCTATGGCGGACGGTGTGTCATTGATTAATAGACAGCGAAGGGGCCCCTCAGCGCGGTCATTTTATCTTTTTTTTTAGACAGGGCCAGGAACAAAGATGCATAACGCATAACCCTTTGGTCTGGGTAGTGTGGGACTCTCAAACCCTCAAAATGATTCCCATCCTACATGACCGGAATATTTGTGGTATTACTTCAGTGTATTAAACATTCCTAATGAATAATATAATGCTGATAGCACCACTCACGCACTCCTTAAATGACTTTCTCAGTTATCCACCCTTCTGTTTACCCATCTATCCATGCGTGCGTATATCCATTCAATATCACTACTTAACTAAGTTTGAAATTTCTTTTTTTCAGTTCAAATTTCTTTTCAGAATGCATATAAGCAGTGTGCAATTATTTATTAAATTTTAGGGTTACAGGGAAATGTGATTAACTACACAAGGGCTTGTCGGGAGCACTAACAGTCGAGCTTATCCCCGAGGCAGCCCCTCATTGTGATTATTATTGCTGTCGCATTGTCGCGCTGAACCGCCAGAGATAGCCGCTCAAGTAGAAAGTCAAGAGCTCTTTTCTTCCCTGCAGTCAGTTTGATTCGTTTACCAATCTTCTGAAGAAGCGACTATGCCTCAGAGCCGGGTCCCCCTAGTGTCTCGAATACTATCGGCACGAAAATGAATTCGTTGGCGAGCTGGGCATATTTGTTGGTCTTTAGACGTTTAGCCTTGCGTGCCGCAGAACTGGTGGCAGATGCACTGGCCCCCAGGCTCGAGGGGGCGAGCGTGTTGGTGGTCGTCGCATCCCAAACAAGCGCCTTTCCTTTTTCAAAAGGGATAAGGGTGAGCTCGTCCGGTCTCTTTCTGTGGCTTCTCACGAGGCCGGTTGGCTCTCGGATGCACGGCATTAGAGTTGACCTCAAGGCCCGGCCTGTCATCTCGTTAACCTCACTGTGACGGCTTTGGCCTTCTTCGGTTCTACAGCAGGAGAGCCCGTGGGTCCCCCAGATGCCCACCTGTGCTCTGCACGGACACCGGTGCTCCTCAGTTAGTCTTGTCCCCAACCTCAAATCGATGCAAAGACGAAAGCTTTCGTGGTAAAGTAAAGTACCAGGGTTTGAGGAGGGGACGACTAAGCCATTTGCTGGCTCCTTTCCGGACGACCGCACGCAGTCGGGCTTCGTCTGCCGTGATTAGTGCGTCAGAGGGTAAGCGCTAGTACTTCATGGAGACGATGAGGTCGTCGTAGGACATTTGCAGGTGTCTATTTGCCTCTGGGAGTAGGCCTGCGAAGTTCTCGAAATTCATATTCGCAACCTCTTTGGCGTTCTGGAAACCCTGTAGGGCTGCGGGCGGGCTGATGTGCCGGACAAACCTTCTGAAGCGTGTAATGGTGCAATCTGACAGCTAGCTGCCAGGTCTGCTGTAGAGCGAATTCACAGACCGTCGAGTCTAAGAGGGAGCGGCGACCATGAACAAGAAGCAACACAAATGGAAAAGGACCAAAAATAACGGCCACTTCGCAGTGGCGGTTGCTGCTGAAGCTACTTGATGCATATGCGTTGCCGTCAGCTGCCAGTCGCAACGGCGAATATTGCAGCTGGACTCATCGCAAACCGAAGTGCGAGTCAGTCACCCGTGGGACTCGCAAACCCACGGTAAGCCTCCAGGTGCCCCACATTCCAGCCAACCAGGAGCGGGAAAGTGCGTATGGCATTCCCGATTAGAAAGACTAGAGCGCTCCTCCACTGATCTCGACATAGTGCCCGTGATTATCATGTGGCAGCACCGCTGTGGTAGCACGTAGGTCTGTTTATCCGATACCGTCTAGGTAAAGGGTTTTTCTCACCAAAACCGCCTTCTGATACTGCTTCAAATTTCAACCCTCGGAGCTGCAACTCCTCTCGGAAAGGCAGCGTGGCATCTGCTAACTCTGAAAGTGTCAGGTTGGCTAGAAACTCCGATATAAATTCATGCTCCATACATCCATCACTTAACGACGTCGTCTCCCTCCCTTGTTTCCGAGTTCTAATCTCGGCTTAATGAGAGGTATTAAAAAAAACATGACGACGACAATTACTCTGCATCTCTCACAACCTTATACGACAGACCAGACCATGCGTTCCCACACTACTTAAGGTAGGCTTTATCTCGATAGTATAACACTCTACTGGACGAAATTCTACTACTCTAGGCATGGTCAAGGATCATAAGAATTATATACCAGCGGCAGGACCACGACTAGGTGCAAGACAATTAGATCCCGCCGGACAGACGGACAAGAAAATAAATACATTTCACCGCCGCTTCTCTGGAAAGCTGCCTAACCAGCGGTGTAGGTGAAAAATGTTGCCCAGCAATCTATGACAAATTTACCTAGATTAACACACCAAAGCACACAGGACGCGACGCCGAACAACGCATCAAATGATATCCGCACACCCTCACCAGCCGACTAACCAAACATTGTTTCGCTTACCACCAGCTTTCCAGCTGCTGCTGCAGCAGCTGTTATTGGGGACTATGATAGGGCGGCGTTTCACAATCGTTCTTATTCATCACCAGATAACCGGATTGCAGGGCCAGAACAATTAAAGGTAAGAACCACTCGTTCAGCGATGTGTCGACTATGTGCTGAAGGTAAGACAAAAACTGCGATATCTCAGTCTCTCTCTCTCTCTCTGCACGGTGTGATCAGCAAAAGATGAGCTTGGTAGGTTTGTTAGAAGAAAGAGCGCCAATTTCGCTGCTCATCATCCCCAGCCTCCACAGGGTTTCGGTGACAGGTGTATCGATTTTTCATCGCCAACGGAATCCGTCGCTGTCGGTAGTAGCAGCAGCCTTACCACGCCAGTTTTGCGCTCGACAGGTGTCGTATGATTCACCATACAATACGCCGAAACGTCATCATCTTAAACACCCATAGTTCGAAGTCAGCCGCGAACTTGGGTAGTAAGGCTCATCCAGGCCGGACATGTTTGTCGAGCCCGGTGGCGTGGTGCAATCGCCTGCGCCTCGCGACTGGAGGAGGCACATAAGTGCGCGGGTTTGGAGCCCCACCGTTGCACATTTGTATTTATGGGGGTCCGTCTATGAAGCTATGCGAATAGCAGTCCCGTGGATGTTAAATTTTGGCGGACGGTCAGCCCGAAAAGTATTTAGGCCGGACATGATAGAAAACAGCCTTTTTGAAAAAAAATTCTAGGCCGGACATGTTGAGATATCTAAGGTTTCCCCAACAGCATTTTTTTGTGGCAGCAGCATGCTCATTGGCGACTCTCAGCGGTATATGTTTTATCATCTTCTTTCAATGAGCACGCTCACAGAAGGTTTTCCCGTCAACATCGGGGATCGAACCGCCGATACCCCGGAGATGACTAAGGTACTATTAGTGCTATATACCACGCCGCCATGTACTTACTCCCAGCTGCACCACCTACCTCCTTAGCCGTGGGCAAGCCGTAGACAGAGTGCTTGCCAAATGAAAACAGTTCGATTGGAAAAGTAGTTCGGCCGACCGGCCGACTAAGAAACGTGGCGCCTCAAAAACGGGATCTGTTGGGAAGATGTCTGGGACAAAAACAGCAACATCAACAACAACAACAACAACAACAAAAAGCATAGTCACTATTGTGAACAGCGACACTCACACGAGGCGAATCCTCTTCCCGGGGACCTGCATACTGTAATGAGGACGTTATGCTTAGCCGACCGGGGGTGGCGGGGCGTCGGACTCAGTACGGCGGCAACTACAACGCTATGCGGCGCAACTGACAAGAGGATTTTCGATGGACCTATCCTTTTTCGTTTTCGAATACGAGATACTGCGGCGTGCTGGTTAGTACCTCCAAAAGGTGCCGGGCATCGCTCTAAAATCGGTCGAAAGTTCCGTCGGTTTGTGTGTTATTTCGTGTACGAACACCGGTTAGCTGGGGCGTTTCGAGCGAGTTCTTCGGATCGAGTGTCTTGAATGTTGAGCCGATTCTCCCCCTCTGGTTGGTTGGTTGAGGACGCATCGTCATTGGTCGTGATCGACGCTTCATTGACGCAATATCAACAACCGTTGTCCGAGCTAGTAGATCAACTATCACCGTTGCATGTAAACGCGTACGATCTGCGGCTTGCGTGGAACAAACTAAATACGTCTTTTCGCCGTCTTGCTTCAATAAAAAAATCTTCAGAACTTGAAGCGCCACATGGTTTGCGTGTCCGAAACATGCCGAAAACCATTTGAAGTCGAGTGCTATTCATTGCCGGGATACTCATAGGTCGAACGCTCCAATTTGGTGGTGGTGGTGGTGGGATTCCAATACTGGAGGACAAGAATCTCTCTACGGACGATTTGGACGTTCAACTAATGCGTATGGTCATCACCGTCAAAGTTTTTATACTTGGTGTGTGCAGTAACCATGCCATCGTTCGCCCAAATCGTTTATACAATTTGGTTTAGAATAGAGTACAAAACTTTATTTACCGAATGAAGAGTGGAAGAGTGCACCCACGATAGATGCCGTCGAGAGCGGACTGTAGCACAGTTTGCGGTGAAGGAGAGTCCAAATGAGTGTATATTTTTAGACCATATTCGCCAGACAGTGTCAGTCGTGGCCCTCTAAGATTTTTACTGCATTTCACTTGGAACGACCGATTGTGCATAAAGGGCAAGCCATTTTCGAGTCTATAAAATAGCCTTCCAATAATCTTCATTTTGTCAAGAAGTAACTACAATGAAAATATTTGCTGGCGTTTATGAACAAGGCCTAATCAGTTGCCTTTCTAACAGTTACGTCCACAGAGGGCGCCAAGCCACAAATCCGTGGTGGGATATATCAAACATATTATTTGCGGTCACATAATTGGTGTACGGGTAACATCCTAAGCTCTTGATGCGCTTTTTGGGCCATCGGTATCGGTGTTCCAAGGCTCTGTTTGAGGATATCTAGAAGTATGGCATTGTCGTGCGACAAATTCAAATTTTGCTTTAAATGTGTGACTGCATTTTGATTCCAGACTCAAAAGTTGCATGTAAGTATGACATTCATTAAACTTGATAAGCGAGTCGTGGTACATCGTAGGATCACAAGGCGTCGGTCGTTATGGGTGAGGCGTAAATTACTGGAACAGGGTTGAACACAGATGAGAAGTGAGATGGTAGTAGTTCAAGCTTCTCTTTATCTGTCGATGCCGAGTGCGAAGCTTCAGGGTTAGCGGGGACTCATTGTTGTGAGGTGGGAGTGTGCGTAGGCGAACAAGAAACAGTCTTTGACGCTCATGTTCATCTCGGCCAGGATGCGGAGACGCCTTCCAGACTCCGATCAGAAAGCGACAGCATCGCGTGACTTATCGTTTACATCTCGTTTATATCGTAGCAAAAATAAATACCTTCAGATCAGGTTGAGATAGATACCTGGCCATTGACTTAGTGTTAATTTGTTGAAAGTGGAAGCCATACAGTAGTTTAATTGCTTCGATTACGTCACTTTTTGGGACCGAAAGAGCCGGTTCAACCAGATCTCAAATAGAAAAATGAGATCACCATCATAAGAGAGAATACAACCAATACCACCTTGTTCTGCCGTTGAACGAGTGGGTAGATACATACAGTTGAACCGTGTATCATTTGTTCTAAGGTTGCCTCGTTTGGTATCTCCGATGGCGGTTGGCGGGCAGGGACTATCGCTGTTAGCTACAGAGACATAAACACCATGAAATTTTCGATCACGTTCTCTCGTGCGGCAGACGACCGACGAAGAGCTTGATGGCAGGCCCCGACGCCCAAGAATTGGAGTCGAGCAATGTTCTCTCTCCTCATCTTGCACAAATAGGCAAACGAAGAGTATGCATTGTGCGTAGACCGAAGTTTCCAGATGTATAGTGAGACTTTATGTTTGGGCGGGACATTTCGCTGGATGTTTGAGCCCGTGACGCCAGAAGCAATCCGAGAGATGAACACTCTCGCGTAAACACCGCCTTTCACTGTTCCGGACAACGATGGGGGTAGGATTGTAAGCCACGGACGCTGTGCTGATAGCAATAATAATAATAATAAGCAGAAGTACAAGGAAATTTATAAAAGACTTAGGTGATCGAATACGAGCAAAACACCGGGGATATACGCGAAGACGAATTTCTGAGGCAGCTGCTTTCACTGGCAGTTTGCAGAGGAAATGCCGCGTCGATATTAGGTGCGATGGGCTGAGAATAGCTAGATAGTAACCATGAAATAACGAGGATACACGTTCACACCTCACAATTGTATTGTCCTAACACATAATAATGATAATAATAATAACAACAACAATACAAATAATAATAATTGCGCGATTTTTATTTTCCGAAAGTTTGTACTTGCTCGAACGTGAACGCTCCCTATTCTGAGTGTTTACGAGCATAGCGGCTGCTGTTTATCTGAAAGACAGGTACCTCCAGGTTTGGGTTTGGCCAAAAGCTTTTAGAGATAGCAAGTGTAAATGTTGGAGTCCCTCAAAGTATAGTAATAGCCAATTTTTGTTTTCTTTTGCAGATCAATGATATTTATGTACTATCTTAAGTACCAGGTCACTGAGTGAAGACATCTGTACAGTAAATGGCTTAAATGTTTTCGAAACAAGACTTATAGTTTTGAAGTCTGTGTACTCTCACATAAGGGTCCGTCATGGGGATATAAAAATTAACAATACCCCGCTGGACGTGGTCAAATTAGATTAAAATTTCGATATTCCCTTACAAGAGGAGGTGAAGTAGTCTCTTCCAGCGGACCTTATAACTTCTAAAAAGCGTACAGCGGTTGCCTCAATTTGTCAACTACGCAATATTGAGGTTTCCGCCCGTGTAATAATGCCTGAATTTGTAGTACAACAACAAACATCTATAAATTGCCTCTGAGAGAGCTCCCGGTGGGGCACGGTCTTGACTGGTTCCTTGCCGGTACTGTCCCAAGAAGAATGACTGGTCCTTCGTCCGAACTGTCCCAAGAAGAATCTCAGGACGGAATGGAGCCGTAATCACGCATTTCCTAAAGGAATACAATCTTCGTACGCCAAGGGCCTGTCTTCTGAGCAGCGATAACCTGAAATAAGGTACCCTATAGTATTCGCAGCGCGAGAGCTCTATATGCGTTCAAGAAGAAAGTTAAAAAGTGTCCTATCGAACAGTGACACTTTAAAACAACAGATTAGATATAGACGATGCCGGGAAATGCCCCTCGTGTGTCCCAGTAATAAAACAACACTTTAGTGAGATAGATATTAGATTAGACAGTCTAAGTATATCGTCTGCAGCAAAAAGTAAGTAAGCAAATACTCTCTGAATCAGGGTATATAAATTCAATACATTAATTATGTTACCCCGCATAGGTTAACCAGCTCTTTGGCCTTCTGTCTCCTCTTCAGCAACGCAGAAAACGCACTGATTTGGGCTCGATAGCAAAGTCGTTGTAGAACCGTAGGCATCCCGAGCCTAACAGTTACGTCGTTTGCTTAAGTTTTTGACGTTTATTCGCATGTTTTCTGCGAAATACCAGTGCGAATATGAACCTTATTGCAGTAGATTAATTTTGTTTACTCATCTCGGCGTCCGTTGTAAACAAAAATTAGCAAGGATACTCCTTTATATTATTGTTATTATTAGTTGGCTCTTGCTCTCTTAATAAATATGTAACGCTTCCTAACAATTCTACAATGCAGGTATTAACATTTCTACGTGATGCCTGAAACTACCTGGCCGCTGCTGCTGTTGCTTTTGAATGTGCCTCTTCAGAGCAACGGGTATGACGGAGAGAGATTCTGGAAAGGACAGCAATTCTGGAAGGACAGTAATCCTATACATGGCGGATTCAACGGTATCGCCTACCACTATTGGCATTGTTACGAATGCCCTTTCCTCGGCATCGGACTCGATTCTGTCTGACCGCTCTCTACCGGTCTTCGGTAAATACAGCGTCACCGTGAAGGAGAATCATGTCGTCGCTAAAGGCAGTAGCAGTCAACAGCGTCAAACGAGAACGGTGCCCATGACCAAAGCTACCGTTTTTGAGCAGTTTCTTCGCCGAAGTCAAAAGGATCTTGCATACTCCGATGGAGACATTGCACCGAATAGCTCGAAGGAGGCGCCCAAGGCCCTCAGTTGGGAGTTGGCCGAGTACAATGAGAGTACAGCTGGCGATCGGGATCTTGTCTCTGACACCACCAAGGAAGCGTGTCCCAACCCGGCCATTTCAAATCAATCTGAGCATGACGAACATTTTAGTAAAGAAGCTGATGTTATACTGATCAGCGATGATTCAGATGGCGATTGTCTCAAAACAGAAGATATGAAAGAAAAGAAGAAGAAAAGTGTTGTGAATCCTACAGTTAATTTGAAAAAAACAATGCATCAAAGAAAGATTGCCGAAATGTTTACCACTAAAACCTCGAAGACGCATTCATTACTCCAGAAACGGAACAGATGCACCAACATTACCTACCGAGAAGGATACCCAATGTTTCTCCTTCATAAGCAAGAAAAAAAACAGTAAAGTGCGTTCGAAACTACCATGGGGCGGGACGGACCCACCAACGCGCACTGTAACCAAACCAAGAAAAGAGATAGCTCGTTAAGTCGTCACACTCATTCATTCAATGCCAAATGGAGATAATGATAAATAGCATCACTGTAATCATGATATTGCGCCATGTGCACCACAATAACTACGTGCTTGACTGCGTGACATCGAAACAATTCAGCCGCTTACGACAAGAGCAGTACATCGTCGTGCTCAGACCGGTGAGCATATGTTAGTCATGAGTTGCTCTGAGGTTAATTAATAAATAGTCAGCCCGAAAATTGCCTCCAGTCGTTCAGACCTAGCCCAGGGTCACATCTGATTATCGACCACGGTTATTATTATTATTATTATTATCAGTTGATTCAATCTTCTATTTCGGTTGACCCAAAGTTCCCTACGATGCGATGGAGTCATGATTGCGATGGCTTTCATTTCAGAGCCCAAATTATTCTGCTGGCAGATCTAAGCAAATAATTCCAAATGTTCCAAAATGACCGCAGCTACGAGAAAAAAACTTATTGAATTAACTTCCATAGATAATAATAAATAATGCAAATGTTCGCTTTTCCTTACGTACCTTCGCTATAAGTACTCGACGCTCCATAAGTGAGACTGATTGATAAATTGGAAAGAAAAATAATCCATTTTGCGGACAGACGTTAAGTGATATTCTGAATTGCTCTGCTATCTCTCTAATATTGATTCGATTATTTTTCACAAGCTTTCATGAGTTTCCTGATTTTATCAAAGGTTTTCCGTTATTCACTAAAATGGTCGCCTAGAGAGTACATCACTTTGTTTTTTGGCGCACAATTTCATAAACATTCCTTGACACTGTGTATGTTAACTAACTCGACGAAACAACACGGTACTGAGATGAACATAAATACATCATATACATACATGTGTACGATGCGTATATTAGATCGTGCTCCCTCTGTATTCTAACGACACTGTTTATTTTTTATTATCATTTTTAACAAATTATTTTGATGCATACTATATGGGCATAACATAGGGAACAGCTGATCTTACACAAATCCTTTATTGCATCATATTCATATAACTATACTATACGTATATTAAGTTTTAGAAGTAGATATTCTGAAAGACTCTAAGATAAAAAAATTATTTCGGACCGCCCTTCTTACTCGTTCCAGGCTACCACTTGTACCACGTTCCTGTTCCTTTTCAAAATTTTTCATACGTTTGATTTTGTGCCGAACGGTTTAATCATTCTGAAAACTTGGTAGACGTTCTGTGGGTGTGTGTGTGTAACAACTAACTCGAGGATGGCACAACATGGCACTGAGATGAACAGTAACGAGAAGCAAACAACTGCGCTAAGTCAACAAAAGTAACAAATAACTAGCTCTTAGTTGAGTTCAAACGAAATGTACACATTGATTTATTTTTCAAACCGACAACTACGTTACTCCTGCTTTAACCATTTGTATGTCTCTATCTGTGCGCGTATCGCACTTGTATGGTCGCAAGTTGTGCTTCTGTGATAGTAGAAGCGATTTCATTCAAATCAATCGCAGCGGGACTCTTTCCTTCGTTGTTCCTTCCTTGCTCGCTCGCGTAGGCAAGCCCCTCTCTCTCTCTCTATAGCTGGTGCTACGCTGCTTTCGATATCGGCCACTTCGGTCGGAAGTATCGCTGACGTTACACGTCGTTGCTTTCGGTGCGATTCGCTCAGTCCCGCCCGCATTTGAGCTGCTTGCTGACTTAGCTGGTCCTGAAGCCTTCGCTAACAGCTTTCGGCGGGCCGTACAACTTCAGGGTCCCCGTGCTGTACGCATAGCCGAACGAGACAAGCATAAAAACAGTGCCGCCAATCAACATTCGGGTGTTCTTGGCCTGTCGCTTTGCGTTCAGCTCCGCAAAGGATCCCGCCGGGCTGTGCAGAACGTCCATTGTTGGCTGCTTATGGGGGAGATGATAGGTTCCAGAGGAACGTGACAGTCCTGTGATAGCGCCAAAAGGCGAATCGGATCACCGATAACCCCCCCCCCCCAGCATCATCATCATCCAGGTGAGGCACGAGACAAAGGCCGAATCCGAAACGACGACGGATCGTCGAGCAGACGAACACAAACGAACATCGACAACAGAGGAGCGGAAACGCAAACGACAATCGACAGAGCAGACATCGTTATGAAATATAATCGGATAGCGGCTTTCCTCCGCCGTCATTATTCCTTCGAGCAGTGATACATTCTTTTCAGCAGTACGCACTTGTCGCTCAGGTGGACTCACACACCCAATATATTCCACAGATATATATATACATATATATATATATATATATATATATATTATATATATATATATATATATACATATATATATATTGCAAAGAAACGTCCTACCGCCGGATCTGTGCTACCTGAGCGACATGTACATACTGCTTTATATATATATATATATATATATATATATATATATACAATAACTGGAAAGAAACGTCGTACCGCCGGAGCTGTGCTACCTGAGCGACAAGTGCATACTGCTTTATGTATATATATCTCGATATAACTCTCCAGCTATATATATACATATATGTTAGATATAGCGATGAGCATGTACATGAATATATAAATAAATGTTACGAAACCTTCATCACGAGTGCACTCCGTGTAACTTAACGCCTTATTTATATTCTACTAAGTTAAATGACCATAGAGCCGGCTCGCAGAAGGCTCACAATCAAACAAGTATTCCACCCTGTACATATTGATTCCACATATTGATTTTGAGTGTCTTATACAAATTAATTAGAGAAAGAATTCAACGACAAGGCTTGCCAGCTAGCTGAAGAAACGACATAACATCTAACAAAGATATTTCGGAAACCAGACGCCAGATTTTTGCAACGCTTAGCCCTTGTAAGAAGCAACGTAGCTAGCAACAGCATTATGATATGAATGTTTACATTAGATTCATACATGAGCAAATTCATTAAATAAAAAAAAAGCAAACCGATTGAAGCAAACCGATAAAAAAAAGCAAACATATCGGTTTGTAAGTATCTAAGTACTTCTAGCTTGAAGTACTTAGATACATTTTTACTTAGATAGTAGCGATTACTAATCAAGTACTAGGTTATTGCGCCTGAGGCAACTAACACATTGCGTCCACGTCCAGACGTTCAACAAAACATCACAGACGGTTCAAAGCGTCAAAGGGAGGAATAAGAAGAAGATGTGTGGCAGGTCTCGACAAAGTTCAAAAGGCATACGAGACACACAAATAGTTGAAAGCGCGGAAATGGAGTCGCGCGCATTCGATTAGAGTAATTCGTCAATTACTGGTGAAGGGTTCGCACGTTGCTGCAGCTGCTGCATTGGCTACTTGGCCGCGATTCATCACCATTCCAGCTCGTCACACAGTCGGCAATCATCGGCCGATGATACAAATCGACAGCATCGTCTAGAAGGCAACTAGAAGGCAAAAACTCTTTCGGTCATTTCAAGGTGACCAATCGCTTACGAGGCGGCCACAATGGCGCTAGAACTACAGCAGGGGTCGGGCGAACGGACAGCTCTCTTCTCTTTTTGTAAGATGAATGCCGTCAACTGTGCAGTTTCGTTGTGTTAACGTGCTGATCGAGAACGTACCCACGGTCGCCTGAACGGCACGCCGCAAAGAGGCCTGCATCTTGCAACCACCGAAGTTCGCGTCGAGCTTCTGCTGATGTTGCTATCCAACGCAAATACACTACCGCCGTGTCAACTGACTGTGGCAACTGCAACGAAACCACTCAACTCCTCGCTCAGAGTGCCCAATGCTCACTACTTAAACACAGCCCACCTTCAACCAGCAGCAGCAGCAGCAGCAGCGGCGTCGTCTGCAACCAGAGCTGCGTTGTTTACAAACATTGACGGCGGCAGCGACGTCGTCTGCAGACAGAGCGAGCTGACTGAGGTGACGTTGTTTACAAACTGTGGCAACTGCGGTGGCGGCTGCTGCAGACTAACGTAGAAAGTAGCGTCGTCTGCTATCCAAAATCCGCCCTCGGATCTACAAAGCGGCGCAGTACAAACAAAAGACAAATGCGAAACGATTAGTCGTTTTTCTTTTATAGTTTTTTTTTTAATGTGGGTCTCGGAAATGCACATGCGCTACTGGCAGCTAGCAGCAGCTAGTGTGAGACCTGCAAACCCACTAAAACCGATACCCCCCCACACACACAAAGATTCCGGTGTATTGCATTGACATTATTACTTCGACAGAGAAGATGTGTCTTTAGTGCGTTGACACGCACACAATTCTTAACTGCGCAGTATTTCAACTAGCTATTCGGGCATTTTCTGAGCTATAGCATTCTGCATTTCAATTTCGCGGCAGGAAAAGGTTTGACGAAGATATTTCAATATAAATTATACATTCACCATTTACTTCGTTAGATTTGGAGGGCGGCATACTCTAGGATACTAGAAACGAAACATTGCTCATAGCGGTTGCTTTTATCATACATAGATTTGATCTGTCGTAACGTGGGCGACTAATTTGCATTAAATACATCAATTTTTTCACAAAATTTTACAAACATGACATCAAATAATAGTATTTGCGCTCCATAACCCAACGCGCGTAAGTGTTTTGCAATACAAGCTAATCTACAAAAGAGAAGTCCGCGTGCTCCGTATTTAAAAAATACCCGATCGAGATGTCTATGCTTGATGCTGATTGGTCTCTAGTTAGGTATGTATACGGCCATTTAAACAAATCAACAAATCGCAAAAATTGTGGCCAGCTCACGCAGAATAGAGTTTGTTTTAAACTGAATAAAACCTAAACAAATAATTTTGTGATAAAACCGTCTTTTCCAGGCAAATGTATTTAAATTTAATTATTTGCCACGTATCTTTTTCCGAAACTTACATTTTCAGAAATTAAGCGTAATTTGCAAAAAACGAGTATTGCCCGTGTCTGCAAATTGTCTAAGAATTAATGCCTTAATAGCGGTTGCGCATTTGCGTTAGTGTGACTTGTATTCTTCATAATACCGTTACAAGATTTATTTTTTGAATATTTGCATTTCGTAAGTAATTTGTAAACATTGTTTGCAGCGCCACCGTCACACCCGCCATACTAGAATTAAATTGTTTTCAGAGGAGGAAAGGGTTGTTTTGAGTTCTATAGAATGTTCCGCCCCTGTTTTACGGGCTTAAAATTTTCCCGTAAGACATACCGCCGTGTGGACATGTCTGTCTAGGGTTTCTATATTGCTATCCATGCTACCATATAATTATATGTACCATCACAATTAACCGAGTCAAGTGAACCTAGCCGTCAGCACATGTCCGATTACGATTTTCGCGAGAGTGAGTTTTTAAATGGCTCTTTGGCTGTCTGACGGATAGACGGACTGGCATGTCGTCCGTCATCGGGGCCAGCTGTTTTAGCGGGAGAGGGAAAACGCTGCTCCCGCTGTTTTTATTATTGTTGTTGTTCTTGTTGTTGTTGTCGTCGTCACCGTCGTCGTCGTCGTAAGGGAACGGGAACCGTAGTAGAAAGCCACGTCAAGATACCGGGTGTTGTCGAGTGGTGTGTTGTGTTGTGTCGTGTTGTATGCGAAGTCGAAGCAGCAGCAGCAGCAGCAGCCGGCGAACAACTACCACCTACCTATCTGGCAGAGTGGAGCGGAGTTGGGTGAGGTAAAAGAGCCACGAAAGAGCCCTCAAATACCGGCTTCGGTTGGCGTCTGTTGGCTAGCTGTCTCTCGTTCACGACGTGCATTGATTATACTCCTCAATATCTACCCGTATCTCTATCTAAATACTTTTCGGGCTGAACCTCAGCCAAGGTTTAACGCTCACTTAATGTCCAAATAGTGAATATATATATGTAAGTCCACATAGTGAATATATATATATATATATATATATATATATATATATATACATACATGAAAGAATAGGTAGATATATCGGTCAGATTATTTGATTGGTAGATGTTGAATGCGTTTGAACGATTAGTCTAGTGTCTGTCATAGTAGTCCCCGTGTGTTTTCACGTGTTGTTTACTGGCGTGTCTGTTCGCGCTCGTTGATTGCTCGCAATTTGCAGCTGCTGCTGCTAATAATAATAATAATAATTGAACTAATAAGGTATCTGCAAATAGTCTATTACTTTATCGGAAGTCGGAATAGGAATCAAATTGGTTTGTCGATTCATGTCGTCGCTGTTGCCTTTCGCAGTCACTTGCCCTTCTCTTGGTGAGAAAACTCGCTCGTTTAGGAATAGTCACACCACCAGCAACATTATACCATTATACTAACATTGCCATTCTCTAGCTGAGGCTGCTATGCAACTGTTGCAGCTTTCAACGGTATTGCCATCAGCATCATCATGAGTTTATCGGTAGTTTTCTGTCGGTCTGCCTGTCATTTCTGTCTGCGGTGTTCTGACGTTCGGACTCTCTATATCTCTCTGTCTCTTGCTGTGTCTCTATTGATCGCGACTATTTGTCATCGACTCGAACATACGTGCACCCGCCGTGTACAGAAGCGTCGTGAGGACGTCAAGGCGACAAGCATCGCCTCGCAGCTCGCCTTTTCTGCTCTGAAGAAAGATGTCGTCTGTACCGATGCTTCTTCTAGTCGTTGTTCTGGCGTTGTTCGCCGGGGGTGGTCTCGGCGAGCCCCCGCGACGGGCCGTCAAAGAGGTACGTATATTTTTTTCTTATTCTTATTCGTCTTCTTCTGCTGCACAGCTCGACAAATTCCAGCACACGTACATCCATCCTCGATTCGACGGACACCCTCGTCCGCATTAGTGCGCTGGAGTTCATTTCCTTTAACTCCCTGTAGTTGTCTGCCCGTCGCGGTATCGGCCGAGGCGTAACCGTGTGGAAATTGTCTCGCAGCACACGACAGCGCGCCCAATGCCCCGATAGTGCAATCATGTCCGCGGTCTGCCATTGTTAATCGGGCAGTTCGTTTGATGGCAACTTCGTCCATAACGCAAAACACGAACACAATTTATTAAGTGTCATAATCAGTAATCATATGGCAGGCCCGCATTTGCGGTAGCTTCTCAATCATATTACATGATATCTAGTCCACTCACAGTATCAGGTGTTGCTGATGCGGTTTTGCGTTGCCTTGGTCGTTGGATTTTTTCTTGTTGATTTTTTCCAACAAAAAAAGTTGAACCAGCCGGTTGGTTGCTTTCGTTTGTATGTGTTGTGATATATATATATATATATATATATATATATATATATATATATATAAAACTTTGTTGAATATATATACATATAAATCTTTGTTGAAGATATATATATATCGTAATGAAATATATAAATGCACACAAAATAGGTATCATGTGAAAACAGCAAGTGAGTACAATAAGTGTCTGTGTATTCAGAAAGCTGGGTTAGTGGAACTCAACGATCTGGTGACAGCTTCAAACATAAATTGGAGCATCTTTACTCTAACAATTGTAATTTAAACAACCCCTCACAGAAATCGGCAGAGCAATCGCGTCTAGCACCGTGAGCAATAAATAGCCCCACATGGTTGTAGGTTTAGCCTGACTTGACCAACCATGGCAGACGATCACTATACTGATGATGAGACCGTTGCAAGATTCGATCCATCTCAATTACGCGTGAACTCTAGGTCTATACATCGTACGATGTATTTATGGAAGGCTAGATTCATTTACATCAAATAATTATATATATATATATATATATATATATATATATACTGTCTGTAAAATATAGTTGTTTCCAAATGTTCGTTCTAGGTTAACCTCAAATGTAAAGCTTTAATTATTAGAGCCGTTCCACTGTCAACTTGAGCGGAGAATTGCTGAGCGCCTACCTTAAATTAATTTTGTATATTGCTATAATATGACGGTAACTTGAACTGTTTTTGCTCTTTTTGGTGCAGGTACCGACGTTAGGTGAACGAGTCCAACAGCTGACGGGCATGAGTGCCAAACGAGCGGTGATTCGGCTAAATGGCGAACGCTTCAAGACGCTGGTCAAGTCCGCCCCGAGGAATTACTCGATGATTGTGCAATTCACTGCGCTATCGCCGATGCGCAGCTGCTCGATCTGTCGACAGGCCAACGAAGAATTCACAATTGTTGCTAATTCGTGGCGATACTCAAGCTCGTTCACGAACAAACTATTCTTTGCCATGGTGGATTTCGATGAAGGCCAAGAGGTGAGGTTTATTTCGCGTTTGTTGAGTTATTCTTTGCTGTTTCTGTTTGCTATCGTTGTTGCTGTTCTCCGTGTTGGTTCATGAGGATGTCGAAGTTAAATATTTTTCAAAGGCCAATATTAGTTGCCGATTTGTATGTCATTACATCCATTCCTTTATCCACACCGGCACGTTCATTAAAGGGAGGCGTCTGTTGGATGTATAGAGCAGCATGCTGGTTTGTTTTTTATTTATATTTATTGTCTTAGATATTTTTCCGTTTTCGATATATATATGTATATATATATATATATATATATATATATATATATATATATATATATATATATATATATATATATATATATATATATATAGCATACGAATCAATATAAGACTAAAAGCTTAAATGCACTTCATGTGCATCGATTTGTGTCTACAGGTCTTCCAGCAGATGGGCTTCAACTCTGCTCCAATCTTCATGCACTTCCCCGAAAAGGGCAAGCCGAAACGTGGTGATAATATGGATATTCAACGAATTGGGTTCCAAGCCGAGGTACGTATTTACGAAATCATATTACTTAATAATCAATATTTACGTACCCCTCAAAAGCCTGAACAATAGAAAACGAAGGACTAATTTAAGTCTGCATTTTTTAGAAATGTAGACTTTGGTTGATTAATTGAGCCGGACTTTGGTTGATCAGCTGAGACGGCTGTAGCCTTTGGTCATTGTTGGTCGGTGCAATGAGTTGCCTGGGTAGTCCTGGGAGGGTATGCGAATATCACTACCTGCAATATCTTGTTCTCATGTACAAATGATTTGGTTACACCACGAAGAAGTCCTCTCCACCGTAAGTGAGCAGAACCCGTAACTTGTGGCACCACAGTCGACGTCGACATATGCATAACGATATATTGGTATACAGAGCATGACAATATACAGAGCTTGCCCGCGAGTTGGAGAGACCGAGAAAGGAGAAATCGATTAAATGACAATGAGGGAATACCGTATTCACCTTGTCCTGTATTGACCTCTTTTGATTTGTCTACCTAGTTGTCGAGTTTAGATTTGTTTCCTGGCCGTCGGCGTTTTTTGCGCTATTTTCCCCTCCCAGTGTTAGGTAGATAGCGACGAAAGTCGGACACACACCTACACGTCCACATGGACTCGATGCTTGAGGTCGTCTAGTGCGCCGTACGCCATTCACACATATCTCATATCGTCTCGTGTGCTGCGTGTGCCCCTATGTGTGCCACGTTCTCGTGTTTAGGTGTTCGCCAAGTGGATTCAGGAACGGACTGATATCAGCATTCGCGTGTTCCGTCCGCCGAACTACTCGGGCACGATCGCCTTGTTCGTGCTGATCGTACTCGTCGGCGCCCTGCTCTACATGCGGCGCAACAACCTCGAGTTCCTCTACAATCGGACGTCGTGGGCGCTGTTCGCGCTCTGCGTCGTGTTCGCCATGATCTCGGGCCAGATGTGGAACCACATCCGCGGCCCGCCGCTCATGCAGCGGACGCAGCGTGGCATCGGCTACATTCACGCGTCGAGCTCGGCGCAGCTCGTCATGGAGTCGTACATCATCATGGGCCTGTACGCCTTGGTCGTGCTCGGCATGATTCTCATGAACGAGGCGCCGCTCGTCGCCGGCAGCGAGTCGACGAAGCGGACAACGCTCGCCATCGGCGGGCTGGGCATGTTTGCGTTCTTCTTCAGTTCACTATTGTCGGTCTTCCGCTCAAAAGCTCACGGCTATCCGTACAGCTTCCTGTTCAACTAAGGCCGATACCCACTACGATTCACGCCGCACGCAACGCTTCCCCCCGCCTCCCCCCTTTCCACCCACCGGAGGCCTCCGATCAATCGAGCTAAACTCGTTCACGTTGTCATTTCTCCCTGCTCTGCCCGTATGAGAACTTAGCGTGTCTCACGATCTATTTCGGCTCTTTCGTACCTCGTGTTTCTACTATTACTTTCTTTCTCGCTTTCTCTCATCGTCAACTACCGCGAGGCCGAGACTAATCAAAAACGAACAGAAACCAGAAACCGAAACCAAACGTTGACCTTGCAGAGGACCTCCAACCTCTACCTGAAATGGCACTTGTTGCATCCTAACGAAACTCTCTAGGCATCACGGCCATTAAACAATCAGTCAGTCAGCAAATTTAATGAGAGCCAGTAAAAAATAGCTGGCAGGTGCATAACGAGTTTTGTGACGAACCTGGACCCTGCTTCGAATACCATCGCAGGTCGTTCTTGAAGGCATTTTTAAGCGACGGCAATTACCGACGATAGTGTGTGATGAGTGTCAGTTTATATTATGCGAACGCGTCCGTAGGCGATTGACAAATGTCCTTTGAATGTGCGCTCGTCTCAAACCTCACTTAAAGAGTACATTCCTTGAGACAGCCAGCTGGCTGTCTACGACGTATTTCGCTGAGCCTCAGTGATATGTTCGGCGGGTGATAGTGTTTCAGTCTGGGGAACTGTTGCCTGCGGCTGTGGGAGGTCTTCGTTATATGCGGGGTGCTATGCGGATATCCTTATGGCGAAAGGCTATGCGGATATCCTCAGGAAGACACGGAGAGAGCGGGGTGCTATGCGGATATCCTTATGGCGAGATTCGGGGCCAAGGGTGTAATACGGATAGTGCCCAGATTTGGAAGCGAAGACGCCCAGACTGTGAAAGCCACCACATCCATGTGCTAGCGCAAGTCGGGGGCAGACCACGGCAAGTGTACTACTACCTTATAACGTATGCTAGAGGTCGGACGATTGCGGCGATTAGGCGACATACGCGAATGAAAGCATGCGAATGGTCAAACTTCGAAAGTGAATACAATGCAATACGTGTTATACGAGAGACCGGTGTATAGCGTTGGCAGGACATGCTCATGTGTGACAAGAAATGTGGCTGTTAAAATATTGATAGACACAAGTAAAGAAGCAGACGAGGATGAGTAGGGGAGGGAGAGTGGGAAGAACTATAGCCGAATAAAGTTGTTATTTATATATGATGACAGCGAGGAAATAGTAGAACGATAAGTTAATATTAAATTAAAAACGCCTCTCTTTTTTACAGACGTGTTGTGAGTGTTCACTGATTGTTAGCTCAGCTAGTGTGCTAGTCGAAAGGTCAAACGGTCAGAACTCCCGTGTAAAAAAGGAAATGTCAATTAATTGATTCGTTGAAGTGTAGCACTGGCCGTCGACTTAAAGACTGAGTTCTAGGTAGCTCAGAGCATGTTTTTCACTAATATGGGCAGAATGGTGTTGAACGTTGTGCACATAATTAATTACGCATAAGGGTATATTCAATAAAGTGGGTGGGAGAATAGTCCTGCTTCTTTGATTCCGCTGAGAGAATGTTAGCACTGAACAAAGCATTTTCTGCGGACCTTTTAGACGGAACATAAACCTCTTGTGAGAGAGAATCAAGAGGCGTTATCATGGTAGAGAAGATAACCAAGAGGCCTCGAAGATATTAACATGTGGGGGAATAGATCTCGGAGGTTAAATTGAGGAGAAACGAAAGCCATAAGTTCTCAAAGCTAAGCTTGAAAGCGTCTTTATCCAAGCCTAATAATTGCGAAATACATCGGAGGCCTTAACCTCAAAAACTTTCCAAACGAAGGAGGAAACCGCAAGGTAAGTCTGGAGGTGCCGCAAGGTAAGTCTAAATAGCCAAGAAGCGAAGTCTAGAACTTTTAAAACGGTTTAGATATTTTAAAAGCCGTAGTCAAATGATCTTTAGAAATCAAGTCTAATTGTCTCAAGCCCAGCCGTCTTTATGGGGAGGGATCCCTTCAAGTTTTAGGTATGAAGCGTTCCTCTCATAATCATGAGCAAAGCGGAGCCATGAAGCGAACTTAAAACTTTAGAGGCGAGCTTTTTTTGGTGAGAAGGAAAGATGCTTTTACACACACCTGGGTAGTATGAGACTCGATGTTGGCATAATATTGACTAAGAACTTCTCACCGAAATGACTAATATTAGCAACCCTCATATATACAAAAGGGTAACACATCTAACTTGTTAGTTCTGTCACACGCCAACTCTAACCAGTCAAAGCTATTGAACAGAAACATAGGAGCCTCCCACCGGCCTCCGTCAGCCAGACAAAGTCTCTGCTCAAATTCAAATGCGACCTCAAAGAGCATTGCCCCGAAGCCCTGGTAAGACAAAATGTATTTCTATGTATTCACGTATTTGTCGTTCTTCATGTGTTTGCCTGTTTTTCGCTAACAAAATTAGATGCGGAGGCCAACCCGCAGAGTTTGCTAAGCTGCCGTATGTTCAAGTCTTTGAATTTTGGAGAAGAGCTCCATGCAACACATTAGTCACCGCCGCCGAGCATCGTTCATTTTGATGTTTTTTCGTAGGTTAATACCTGGTTGGTTAATGGTGAGAGACATGGTTAACAACACCATTTTTAATTTGTAATGCTCAAAGGCTGGCTGCGCTCCGTAACGTAGTACAATTGTCTTAAACGTTAGGTCGTACCAAGGCTAAACTGCAGTGTGAGTAAAGCGTAGCGGTAATTCACAGAGGAAATTTTTGCTGGTTTAAAAAGGTGCTCTATTTTTTTTATAAATAGGGTTCTGTACTTCCCAAAGAGGATAGAGATCGCTCTGTGTGACCTTTGCCAGGCTGTCGGTGGTCGGTAGATTTAGGAAACGATCAAAGTCAGGAAACCGGAGATCAGAGAAAACAGAGTTTTTCTGTGCATTAGTGCAGGAATGGCAACCGAAGATAGGCGAGTTGAAATATGTGAACGCATTGTCTTTGAAATGGATCGTTAGGATAACATAGCGCGTGCTAGCCGATACGTCATGTCGAGTCTGGAGGGGTGAGAAAGAATCTGGGTTTGTAAGTCCCACATTAGTCACGCAGGTTGTTAGTGACGCATGTGCACTATGAATTCCCGAAACCTTTCAGAATAAAAACACTTGCATTTTGTACACGGGTAGCACCACCAAACGGGTCCTCCACCGAGCCGAAGGCCAGTGTCAACCAAGCTGTCAGATACTATTGCCGTATCTACACAGTGGGGACATTGACCCAGTGGGATGGGCAACAAAGAGAACGCATTAAATGAAAATATCTAAACTTTTAAAACCTCGCCAGGCAATTTGTCGCAACGTAAACTGAAATATGTGCATTCTATTTATATATATATATATATATATATATATATATATATATATATATATTTATATATATATATTTATATATATATATATATATATATATATATATATTAGCGATGACAAGCACGGCCTGGCGAGCAGCGGGGTATAAAGGCAGACATTTAACTACGGCGTTTGCAGCCCACGGGTTTCATCACGTGTTATGTAGCACGGAAGAATTCCACGATCCTCAGGAGTGTTGCAGGTGCACGAGGTGCTCTGCCCAGTGCGATAGATACCACGCCGCAGCATGTCCTGCAGTTCAGTCAATAGCTGAGCTTGCAAGATGAGAGAAGACCCAATGACGTGAAGGAAGCACTAGTTGTGTCTGATGTATATGTTTATAATTTTACCCAACCTGGGTGTTAATAAACCATAATAATATATATATATATATATTTTTTTTTTTTTAATATATATAAACTACTACTAGCTTGTGTGACTGCTGTGGGACTAGTCAACCCGTTAAACCCGTATTCCCCTCCATCCAACTCCAGAGTCGGCATGACTCTGGCAGCATTTCGTTGGGGGCGTTCGAAAGGTGGTGGTGATGATGGTGCTCAAGCTCTGCCTTGCAGGCTCATTATGAGTCTCATTCCTCCCCGTAGACCGGCTGCGTTTAGTCGAAGGCAAAACGCGTATATTCGTCTATGCTGCGTAACTTGCGCGATGCCGCAAAGTGTGTTACACATGGGGCAACTGATGTGCTGATGAAGGGTTTGATGCGCTTGCTCTCTCTTTGTGCTCTCGAGCGCTATCCACTCCTCTCCCACTCGAGCTGATGCTCTCCTCTCTTTCCGAATCGATCTCTTTCCCATAGCGCAGCCACTCGCCCGCAGCCACCCAGTAACCCAAGAACAAACGGTCCAACACTTTCCCGTCCTTCCCCTGTTAGGGTGGCGAGTACCATCTCGTATTGGCGCCCGGTAGTAGCGGCGGTGGTAGTGGTGGTGATGGTCGGGCCAGCAGCGGCTCTTGCGTGCTGTATTTATGTTACTCATCATTGTCGTTATCACCAATGACTATAAGCATCAGCAGTAGCAGCATTATCATCACCATCATCATATGAGAAAACATTAAACCGACTGACTATACTGTACATACTGTTAGACATTTTTCATTTCTGAATGTGCATCACCCAAGCCCAGCAGCCTTTTAGTTAGTTGGGTTCCCCTGTTCAAATATTGGCGCGGTATTCGAGCGGGTGCGCGACTGGCGCTACTACCCAGCGGCGGCCCGTTCACCCGCCAGCTGCGGATTGACTGTAAGATGACAGCCATGACTGTGCTTTACCGCCCTGCCGGTATACAGCAACAACACTCGGCCGCCGCCGGGTGTCTTCTGCTCTCGAGAAAGGACAGCGATACTGGCTCTATCTTTCGTTGTCAAGCGCAACGGATTGCAGGTATATCGTCTGCTTGAGAAGAAAGGCCGAAAGGGCCGAAACGGCAGGCTTGCATTTTGCATAAACTTACCAGCCAGCCAGCCGCCGGCTTCGACTGCCACCAAAAGGCGGAGTTTAGTTCCATTGAGTTTTTGTTTTCATTTCGTTTTTTTTTAAAGTTTCGGGCATGCTTAGTGCGCATGCGCCGCTGGCAGTCGTCAGCGATACAGTGCGGGACTCTAAAAACCGTTAACTCGCGTCCATTTATACACCCATCTGGCTCGAAATTGCTGCCTTGATTTGCTGCCTTGATTTTTTGTCCATGGATTTTTGTCAACTGAGGTTTAGGATTTTAAAATGCGTATACGTACGACTGATCATAACAGGGGGTTGGTCAGCCCTTTAGCAAGCTCACGCTCAGACAGTGCGGGACTCAGCTACAGCAAGTATAGCAGGCAAGCCGTGGCGCTTGGCAAGAGTCGAGCCACAGACTTAAAGCCCTACATATATGCACGGCAGTGCCTACATATGTGTATCCTCCTTAAGATGGCCCACTGACCTGCGCGATTCTTAAGGCAGAAGAGTAACTAAGCACAGAGAGACCGCAACTTTATTGAACATCAGGGGCGTCATAATCAATACCGGAAGTGAAAAGAAAATCCAGAAAGTTCAAAGACAATTCTTAAGAAAATTGTCTAAAATCTTAATCGTTTCATTCTTGTGTGGCCAGTTCTCAGCTCGACATTGAGGAGACAACTTTTCGAGGAGATGCAATTAGAAGTTTCCTAAGTCATATTGTTTTAGCGTATAAAGTACAAAGTATCTCTAAAATATGTCGTTTTATTCCTTTTTATCCGCCCTGGCTATGACTTGGCTCTATAGAATGCTGACCCTGTACTAAATAAAGACTATCACATGGCATTTTAGGAACAGGAATATTAGTTAACCACATATTTTCGGCACTTTGCATAACGTGTTGATATGGTATCTCATAAAATTGAATGTCGATTCCATCCGTGCGCTATACGGTTTTTAGAGAGCTACGGTGGCAACCTCAGTGTCCTTATTGATAGTGGGGCTACTAACGATTAAGGACAGGTGCTGCTCTAGTTAATGAATTACTTTGGTCTAAAATGTGCAAATGCACGCGAAAACCACACGTATCGTAGTATATATACTCATCTGTTATAATTTATTAATGATGCCAATGGAGCGACAATTGTCTCCCGAGAACGTGTGCGCCGTAAATGTTACTCCATCTCGTAAAGAGTGGGCTGAGACCACCTTAGCAGTGTGCCCCGGACGGACGCAGCATTACCGCGTTGAACGTCGAAATCGAGACGTTGTCTCAAGAAACCTGCAGATCGCTTATCACCAGTTGCAAGGTTTAACTGCTCACCGACTCTGTGGAGAAGTTTGCGGGTGATGTTGCCTGGGCCGCCCAGGGTTTCAAATGCTAGCGGCTAAAACTCATGTGGGTACCCGATGGAAGCGTATTTGGCAAGCTTCCTTGTCTCGGCTAGACTGCCAGCGTAGCCTGCCGAGACCGCTCCGCCACCGACCATTGAAGGTGCTAATGAGTCGGTGACTGTGGCGTCCCAAAAAAGCATCCTTCCCCTACTGAAAGGGGTAAGGGTCATCCCATCTGGGCGCTTACCATCTACGGCGGAGAGACCTTGGGGCTCTAGAATGCAGGGGTATCCGCATGATCGAAGCGCTCGGCTGAAGGTGTCGTTAATACCGGCATGTCTGGCCCGCCGTCCGGCGCTTATGATGCACGATAAACCGTGATGCGCTAATTTGTCTACAGGTTGACGCATCTGCATTGATGAGGAGTGACGAGGTCACAGCCAAGACGAAGACCTGTCGCAATTCTTGTTGTTTCATTGTCCAGGAGAGTGCCCAGTGGGGCGCTGGGAACTGCATGCAACCAAGCTCCGGATCCCTTGGCAGCGACCGCTTGGAGGCGAGCCTTCGTGGAGTCGTCGGCAGCACCTGCGAGTAAGCTGCAATACGCTTCGTCGTATAAGAACGCGCTCCAGTCCCGCTGGCTCAAAGGGTTATCCTGAACGCCCCTGCATACTGTCTTTAGTTCTTCATGTAAGCGTCCCTTGAGTTCGTTGTACTGAACAATACCGGCCTCGTCTTAGTGCGGTGGCGTTGCTCTCTGACCGGAAGAGGGAAGAGACTATCGCTGGCCCAGCCGAGACGAGCGGATCCGGGATCCCCAGGCCCCCTTCGAGATTGGTAGTTGAGCCTGCTTTCGAGCGGAAGGTGCCAGCGATGGATTGAGAAGAGACTCGAGGCTGTTCACAGTCAACTCGTTCAATGCACGCAGATCATCTACTTGTTCTGTTAGGTTCGCTCCGCGGAGAAGATGGGTGACCCTGGTAGCTGAAAACGAAGATCGGAGTAAGAAAAGGGCGCGGTGGGCACCAAGCGGGGCGAGGTTGTCGGCGACGTCCTTTAGCTTGTTTTGCCACTTTGCCAGTGCGCGCGTGAGCCCTTGCGGTCGAAGCGGGACTCCCAGCAGCTCCAGGTCGCAGTCAAGTGTTACCTTACATCCCGGCAATAAGGTCTGTAGAGTGTCAAGGTCAGAAGTCTGTGTGCTGCTGCCTGTCACATAAATCTCGCATTTCTCTGGGTTTAGTTCTAAACCCGAGCTTGCACGAAAATCAAGCACGCGTCGAACGTCGTCAGCAACTATGTCCGCATCGCCTCCTAGCACGCCATCGTATCGTAGTTATAACGGAAGCACCACCATTCACCTACTGTTTCAAAACCTTGTCGATGGCGAAGTTTAAGGCTTTCATTCTCGAGGTGGCTATATTCCTGATATTTGGGCAAAACAGCGAGGCCATCCACCCCTTGTTGCCACGAGGCATGTAAACCGTTTACTTTAGCGGTTGATAGCTTTGAGATGGGCCGTGATGTGGATATTTGTTGTGAACTGCTAGAGGGAACCATGAGAAGTGCAGTCAGGTGAAAGAGAAGATCACGACAGTACTTTTCTCAGGCTTGCTATCTCGCCCACCGTGGGGTTCTAAAGCTCTTGCGCCCAGTGAGGGTAAATGCACGACCGCTGCTGCTAGTCAGACGCAGGCTTGACTACTTTAGCAGTAGAAAAGCTTACATAAAGCTATGCTATGACCACAAGCGTGAATACGTTAGGCGGGAGGAATTCTGACTGCCCGAAGGAGCAGCACAGAAGCTCTCAGTCTACGTTGTGCGACCTCGCAGGGGGAGAACCACCTGCTCAGCGACGAACAAATAGCAAGTCACCAACGTTTGAGCACCCGTTTACATTGGAGCAGGATAATTTGAATCTGTCCCGTAATATAGAAGGAGTAAGTCAGGTCCTGCGTTCTCTTCGGAGAGGAAAAAGTACTGGGCCAGACCAGGTGTACTATGAGCACTGGGTGAAGTCTGAGCCACTCCTGGCAAACCATCTTTATAATTTCTTCAACGAAATCAAGAAGAGAGGAGGAGGGTGTCATATAGGAAGGCTTTCACTGCTATTTAAGGGCACGCATAGCAATGCTAGACGAGAACTTATACCGCGGTATAGCGACTTAAAGGACGATAAGGAAATGCAAAATGTGGGAACCCCGCAACAAGATCCACTGTGTCTCCTTCTCTTTTGCTTTCCAATTTAATCGACTATTTTCGACAGGAGTTCCAAAATGCCATAGTTGTAATGTACGCAGATGACATAGTGGTCATCACGGTCTGGGTGCCATCAAGCGCATCACTCCTTTGGCAGAGATGTTTCTTGTCTTTAGGAGGATTGAAATAAACGCCATGAAGACCACGGCTGTAAAATTCAGAAGAGAATATTGGCTGCCAGAGACGTTATACGCTGCGGCGGCCAATCCTAAAGTTCGTCAACTCTTTCCGATATCTGGGGATTCGGCTTCATTATTCTGGGACGGCCTTCACTGCGCACATCGTCGAGACAGTGTGTACAGCCCCAATTTATCTTTATGGAAAGGCCGGCAGCGTCCGGCGACTGTCCGTCCCGACGGCACTCTTCCACGTCGAGATTGTTTCAAGGCTGATGTATGGTCTGGACAGAGTATGGGGATACCTCGCTCCGGCAAACTTTGACTCGCGAATATCATGTCGAGAGCAGCTGACAACTGTATGAGTGTAAATGTTACATGCATATTCAATATTAATGAAATAAATGTGATAATGATGGTTCTTAGAGAGCTAAATATGCATAGATATATCTGCATTAAGCTATGCAACTGGACAAAGAGATGGGAACTCCTCATGTAAAGAGTATTCATCTAGGTGAGTCGACCACTGTGGAGCTGACCATGTGATCAGCTCTCTGAGCAGCCTGTCACACAAAGGCGGAGACTGTTTTCGAATGTCTGATGTCACCGATTTGGTTTGTTATATACATCAGCAAACCAGAGGTATCACTACTCACGTCAAATACGTGATTTGATGTCCTGACGGAAACCTCGCTTCGCAAACATCAAGATGCCAGGACACCTGTTCACCGACGACTCAATCCCAATTTATTCTAAATATATAAGGACGTCTGTACCCTATGATAAGTTGCTATGTAAGACATGAGTAAAGCGCAGATGGCGTTTATTTCGAGCGAGAAACCTACAGGACAATTCTATTTAAAGAAAAGGAACAGCGGGTAATCATCCAGTGTCCCCGTGGGTTGCTTATGGGTCCGAAATGTTCCAATTATACAAGAACTACGTTACGGTGCCTAGCTTGGCGTACGGCAACGCGCCAAGTGCGGTATTCAAGAAAATCTGAAGGATTCGTGAAAACGGGTAAAACGATGCCGCCAGGTAGGTGTTAGGCATACCTATACACCATATGACATAGGAATTCCTCGAAAACTAACTAGAAAGCATATGCTCAAAATGAAAGCAAAGGTAGAAAAGCAAGAAGGGAAAAGACACTGCAACAGCTTTTATGGTCACGTTTCAGATTGACTGAATGTATCTCTGCGATGACCAAGGCGTAATGTAAAACGTCCATTCCAGCGACATTGAGGCTGTTCGATTTAAAGATTGCTCCAATGGCCCGCCTACGGTATCAAAATAACCGACACCCCTTTATTCGTCGAGGAGATAAGGCGACGCTTTGACCTGCCGGCATCTCCCAATTACGTCAATGTGCTCCAAATGTGGGAGAGCAAGTTGGCCGAAATCGATGTCAACTTCTTCAGCACTGGAGCAATGCAAAACCAGGCATGGAAAGAGCCGAGTCGATCTAACCGCCATGTGGTGACTAGGTTCGCCGTGCAAGGTTTTCACCATATGCTGTGCGCGACCCCCGGGTTCCATTATCCCTCCGACTCAATGTGTGCCTTCGTTGCAAACTACCATGCGGTAGATACCATGCTACCTCCTGTAGCCTAGTCCCTTCGCTAGCCAGTCTAGAGAACCAGGCCCACATCATAACTTCATAGTTTAACATATCTATTAGTTTATATGTCTAAATGTGTGTATGTAAACATATGCACATATTTCAACTGTACTATTTTTACACAACACGTGTGATAATAAACAAATTGTTTGTATTTCAGTAATGTAAAACGTTGCTTAGACCTGTGTGCCTCGGAAACCGGTTTTTGCTTCTTTGCAACCCAGGCGATATTTCCCGGTCTTAGTCATATCAGCCGTAATGGACGAGCAAACTTGAAGAGCAACATTATATCCGTGCACTCAGCTCGTACCCCTCCCCCCCCCATCGTGTAAATCGCCCCACCCCGCATCATGCCGAATTGCCTCGAGGACAGAGAGTTAGGCGTATATCTGTTCTTTGTCCGGTACCTTCAGGCCGGTCGTATATCCTTTTTCTTCACAAGCTGAGATTCGGCTTCTGAACGGGCAGCTCTAACAGCATTGGCTATGTGGATGGACATATGCAAGACTCGACGTATCGGGCGTATCTGATGTCATATATAATACCCAGTAAAAACTCCCCTCCTTAGCTTTAGCCCCACCCGAAGATGCCCCGACGGATTGGGCAGATAATCACGTCGATGCATATCTAGTGGTCCGGTAGTTCCTCTGCCCTCTCTCACAAAAGCTTAAAAATATCGTCCTACGCTTTTCGTTTCCTGCGTCATTTCTCTCACATAGTGGTTTACGAGTAATCAGCTGGCCGATTGCAAAGGGTCTGTAGTAGGTACACTATGGAACCGGGTGCTAGCTTCTCTACCTTATCCGTTGTATGCAGTTTGCGTTTGCAAGTGTTGTTATATGCGCGATCTCTGTCGGGGACAGGAGCTCCATGTGGTCTCATCAAGGCCACTAAGAAAGCAACCGTGGGCCTTCATCTCTAAGGGGACTTCTGAAGAAGGGTTCGACTTTGTTGGAAATTAGCAGCACTTTGTCCGTTTAGCGGGTAATGCCTCTCGTTCAGATTTCTTACGTACTAAATTAAATTAAAGCCGGCTGTTTTTTCGAACAGCGGGTTACGAAGCTTCCGCATAGTCATCGTATTCGCCAGAAAAAGCAAAAATATCACTCAGAAATATTCTGCTCGAAGTTTTTCTGAGTGAGATTTTCATCATCTCTGCTTTTATTCGTCTTTACTGCGAGGTCAACTGCAGAACGGTTTTTTAAACTAATTTGACGACGACCACCAACGGATTTTAGCTGAGTACGGCTTCGTGGGCCCATTTTTTTTTCGGGGTGATTGATGCAGGAGTCAATGATCACACTGAATTGCTATGCACCTGCAACACGGTTCTGCTTCGGTTCTGCAGTTACTGCTGGAAGAAGTTGCAGCTGTACATGAGACGTTAAGGCAAAAATACTGAGCCCGAGATGAAAATACTTCACACCTGTTACCACATCATACTGCGTGAAGTGTTACGCGCAAGAGGAAACGGTCGAGATTGTGCTTCTAGAATACAACATGGGTTGTGGGCTTCAGGCTTGTGGCAATCTGTGACAAGGGACATCAGCCACAGCAACAACATTGCCAAAGCAAATTGCCTTCTTGTGCTCAAGTTTACTAATCAAGTTCCGGTGGAAGAACCAGCTAGCGTTATGCTCAAGATTCTTGACAAACACAAAGAAAAATTTTTTTCCAATGACATGCTGAGAGCAGCTGACAAAAGTATGACTATCAACGTTATACGCATATTCAATATGAGTGAAATAGATGTGAGGATACTGATGCATACAAAGACACTCAGGACTCAGCTACAGCAAGTATAGCAGGCAAGCCGTGGCGCTTGGCAAGAGTCGAGCCACAGACTTAAAGCCCTACATATATGCACGGCAGTGCCTACATATGTGTATCCTCCTTAAGATGGCCCACTGACCTGCGCGATTCTTAAGGCAGAAGAGTAACTAAGCACAGAGAGACCGCAACTTTATTGAACATCAGGGGCGTCATAATCAATACCGGAAGTGAAAAGAAAATCCAGAAAGTTCAAAGACAATTCTTAAGAAATTGTTTAAAATCTTGATCGTTTCATTCTTGTGTGGCCAGTTCTCAGCTCGACATTGAGGAGACAACTTTTCGAGGAGATGCAATTAGAAGTTTCCTAAGTCATATTGTTTTAGCGTATAAAGTACAAAGTATCTCTAAAATATGTCGTTTTATTCCTTTTTATCCGCCCTGGCTATGACTTGGCTCTATAGAATGCTGACCCTGTACTAAATAAAGACTATCACATGGCATTTTAGGAACAGGAATATTAGTTAACCACATATTTTCGGCACTTTGCATAACGTGTTGATATGGTATCTCATAAAATTGAATGTCGATTCCATCCGTGCGCTATACGGTTTTTAGAGAGCTACGGTGGCAACCTCAGTGTCCTTATTGATAGTGGGGCTACTAACGATTAAGGACAGGTGCTGCTCTAGTTAATGAATTACTTTGGTCTAAAATGTGCAAATGCACGCGAAAACCACACGTATCGTAGTATATATACTCATCTGTTATAATTTATTAATGATGCCAATGGAGCGACAATTGTCTCCCGAGAACGTGTGCGCCGTAAATGTTACTCCATCTCGTAAAGAGTGGGCTGAGACCACCTTAGCAGTGTGCCCCGGACGGACGCAGCATTACCGCGTTGAACGTCGAAATCGAGACGTTGTCTCAAGAAACCTGCAGATCGCTTATCACCAGTTGCAAGGTTTAACTGCTCACCGACTCTGTGGAGAAGTTTGCGGGTGATGTTGCCTGGGCCGCCCAGGGTTTCAAATGCTAGCGGCTAAAACTCATGTGGGTACCCGATGGAAGCGTATTTGGCAAGCTTCCTTGTCTCGGCTAGACTGCCAGCGTAGCCTGCCGAGACCGCTCCGCCACCGACCATTGAAGGTGCTAATGAGTCGGTGACTGTGGCGTCCCAAAAAAGCATCCTTCCCCTACTGAAAGGGGTAAGGGTCATCCCATCTGGGCGCTTACCATCTACGGCGGAGAGACCTTGGGGCTCTAGAATGCAGGGGTATCCGCATGATCGAAGCGCTCGGCTGAAGGTGTCGTTAATACCGGCATGTCTGGCCCGCCGTCCGGCGCTTATGATGCACGATAAACCGTGATGCGCTAATTTGTCTACAGGTTGACGCATCTGCATTGATGAGGAGTGACGAGGTCACAGCCAAGACGAAGACCTGTCGCAATTCTTGTTGTTTCATTGTCCAGGAGAGTGCCCAGTGGGGCGCTGGGAACTGCATGCAACCAAGCTCCGGATCCCTTGGCAGCGACCGCTTGGAGGCGAGCCTTCGTGGAGTCGTCGGCAGCACCTGCGAGTAAGCTGCAATACGCTTCGTCGTATAAGAACGCGCTCCAGTCCCGCTGGCTCAAAGGGTTATCCTGAACGCCCCTGCATACTGTCTTTAGTTCTTCATGTAAGCGTCCCTTGAGTTCGTTGTACTGAACAATACCGGCCTCGTCTTAGTGCGGTGGCGTTGCTCTCTGACCGGAAGAGGGAAGAGACTATCGCTGGCCCAGCCGAGACGAGCGGATCCGGGATCCCCAGGCCCCCTTCGAGATTGGTAGTTGAGCCTGCTTTCGAGCGGAAGGTGCCAGCGATGGATTGAGAAGAGACTCGAGGCTGTTCACAGTCAACTCGTTCAATGCACGCAGATCATCTACTTGTTCTGTTAGGTTCGCTCCGCGGAGAAGATGGGTGACCCTGGTAGCTGAAAACGAAGATCGGAGTAAGAAAAGGGCGCGGTGGGCACCAAGCGGGGCGAGGTTGTCGGCGACGTCCTTTAGCTTGTTTTGCCACTTTGCCAGTGCGCGCGTGAGCCCTTGCGGTCGAAGCGGGACTCCCAGCAGCTCCAGGTCGCAGTCAAGTGTTACCTTACATCCCGGCAATAAGGTCTGTAGAGTGTCAAGGTCAGAAGTCTGTGTGCTGCTGCCTGTCACATAAATCTCGCATTTCTCTGGGTTTAGTTCTAAACCCGAGCTTGCACGAAAATCAAGCACGCGTCGAACGTCGTCAGCAACTATGTCCGCATCGCCTCCTAGCACGCCATCGTATCGTAGTTATAACGGAAGCACCACCATTCACCTACTGTTTCAAAACCTTGTCGATGGCGAAGTTTAAGGCTTTCATTCTCGAGGTGGCTATATTCCTGATATTTGGGCAAAACAGCGAGGCCATCCACCCCTTGTTGCCACGAGGCATGTAAACCGTTTACTTTAGCGGTTGATAGCTTTGAGATGGGCCGTGATGTGGATATTTGTTGTGAACTGCTAGAGGGAACCATGAGAAGTGCAGTCAGGTGAAAGAGAAGATCACGACAGTACTTTTCTCAGGCTTGCTATCTCGCCCACCGTGGGGTTCTAAAGCTCTTGCGCCCAGTGAGGGTAAATGCACGACCGCTGCTGCTAGTCAGACGCAGGCTTGACTACTTTAGCAGTAGAAAAGCTTACATAAAGCTATGCTATGACCACAAGCGTGAATACGTTAGGCGGGAGGAATTCTGACTGCCCGAAGGAGCAGCACAGAAGCTCTCAGTCTACGTTGTGCGACCTCGCAGGGGGAGAACCACCTGCTCAGCGACGAACAAATAGCAAGTCACCAACGTTTGAGCACCCGTTTACATTGGAGCAGGATAATTTGAATCTGTCCCGTAATATAGAAGGAGTAAGTCAGGTCCTGCGTTCTCTTCGGAGAGGAAAAAGTACTGGGCCAGACCAGGTGTACTATGAGCACTGGGTGAAGTCTGAGCCACTCCTGGCAAACCATCTTTATAATTTCTTCAACGAAATCAAGAAGAGAGGAGGAGGGTGTCATATAGGAAGGCTTTCACTGCTATTTAAGGGCACGCATAGCAATGCTAGACGAGAACTTATACCGCGGTATAGCGACTTAAAGGACGATAAGGAAATGCAAAATGTGGGAACCCCGCAACAAGATCCACTGTGTCTCCTTCTCTTTTGCTTTCCAATTTAATCGACTATTTTCGACAGGAGTTCCAAAATGCCATAGTTGTAATGTACGCAGATGACATAGTGGTCATCACGGTCTGGGTGCCATCAAGCGCATCACTCCTTTGGCAGAGATGTTTCTTGTCTTTAGGAGGATTGAAATAAACGCCATGAAGACCACGGCTGTAAAATTCAGAAGAGAATATTGGCTGCCAGAGACGTTATACGCTGCGGCGGCCAATCCTAAAGTTCGTCAACTCTTTCCGATATCTGGGGATTCGGCTTCATTATTCTGGGACGGCCTTCACTGCGCACATCGTCGAGACAGTGTGTACAGCCCCAATTTATCTTTATGGAAAGGCCGGCAGCGTCCGGCGACTGTCCGTCCCGACGGCACTCTTCCACGTCGAGATTGTTTCAAGGCTGATGTATGGTCTGGACAGAGTATGGGGATACCTCGCTCCGGCAAACTTTGACTCGCGAATATCATGTCGAGAGCAGCTGACAACTGTATGAGTGTAAATGTTACATGCATATTCAATATTAATGAAATAAATGTGATAATGATGGTTCTTAGAGAGCTAAATATGCATAGATATATCTGCATTAAGCTATGCAACTGGACAAAGAGATGGGAACTCCTCATGTAAAGAGTATTCATCTAGGTGAGTCGACCACTGTGGAGCTGACCATGTGATCAGCTCTCTGAGCAGCCTGTCACACAAAGGCGGAGACTGTTTTCGAATGTCTGATGTCACCGATTTGGTTTGTTATATACATCAGCAAACCAGAGGTATCACTACTCACGTCAAATACGTGATTTGATGTCCTGACGGAAACCTCGCTTCGCAAACATCAAGATGCCAGGACACCTGTTCACCGACGACTCAATCCCAATTTATTCTAAATATATAAGGACGTCTGTACCCTATGATAAGTTGCTATGTAAGACATGAGTAAAGCGCAGATGGCGTTTATTTCGAGCGAGAAACCTACAGGACAATTCTATTTAAAGAAAAGGAACAGCGGGTAATCATCCAGTGTCCCCGTGGGTTGCTTATGGGTCCGAAATGTTCCAATTATACAAGAACTACGTTACGGTGCCTAGCTTGGCGTACGGCAACGCGCCAAGTGCGGTATTCAAGAAAATCTGAAGGATTCGTGAAAACGGGTAAAACGATGCCGCCAGGTAGGTGTTAGGCATACCTATACACCATATGACATAGGAATTCCTCGAAAACTAACTAGAAAGCATATGCTCAAAATGAAAGCAAAGGTAGAAAAGCAAGAAGGGAAAAGACACTGCAACAGCTTTTATGGTCACGTTTCAGATTGACTGAATGTATCTCTGCGATGACCAAGGCGTAATGTAAAACGTCCATTCCAGCGACATTGAGGCTGTTCGATTTAAAGATTGCTCCAATGGCCCGCCTACGGTATCAAAATAACCGACACCCCTTTATTCGTCGAGGAGATAAGGCGACGCTTTGACCTGCCGGCATCTCCCAATTACGTCAATGTGCTCCAAATGTGGGAGAGCAAGTTGGCCGAAATCGATGTCAACTTCTTCAGCACTGGAGCAATGCAAAACCAGGCATGGAAAGAGCCGAGTCGATCTAACCGCCATGTGGTGACTAGGTTCGCCGTGCAAGGTTTTCACCATATGCTGTGCGCGACCCCCGGGTTCCATTATCCCTCCGACTCAATGTGTGCCTTCGTTGCAAACTACCATGCGGTAGATACCATGCTACCTCCTGTAGCCTAGTCCCTTCGCTAGCCAGTCTAGAGAACCAGGCCCACATCATAACTTCATAGTTTAACATATCTATTAGTTTATATGTCTAAATGTGTGTATGTAAACATATGCACATATTTCAACTGTACTATTTTTACACAACACGTGTGATAATAAACAAATTGTTTGTATTTCAGTAATGTAAAACGTTGCTTAGACCTGTGTGCCTCGGAAACCGGTTTTTGCTTCTTTGCAACCCAGGCGATATTTCCCGGTCTTAGTCATATCAGCCGTAATGGACGAGCAAACTTGAAGAGCAACATTATATCCGTGCACTCAGCTCGTACCCCTCCCCCCCCCCATCGTGTAAATCGCCCCACCCCGCATCATGCCGAATTGCCTCGAGGACAGAGAGTTAGGCGTATATCTGTTCTTTGTCCGGTACCTTCAGGCCGGTCGTATATCCTTTTTCTTCACAAGCTGAGATTCGGCTTCTGAACGGGCAGCTCTAACAGCATTGGCTATGTGGATGGACATATGCAAGACTCGACGTATCGGGCGTATCTGATGTCATATATAATACCCAGTAAAAACTCCCCTCCTTAGCTTTAGCCCCACCCGAAGATGCCCCGACGGATTGGGCAGATAATCACGTCGATGCATATCTAGTGGTCCGGTAGTTCCTCTGCCCTCTCTCACAAAAGCTTAAAAATATCGTCCTACGCTTTTCGTTTCCTGCGTCATTTCTCTCACATAGTGGTTTACGAGTAATCAGCTGGCCGATTGCAAAGGGTCTGTAGTAGGTACACTATGGAACCGGGTGCTAGCTTCTCTACCTTATCCGTTGTATGCAGTTTGCGTTTGCAAGTGTTGTTATATGCGCGATCTCTGTCGGGGACAGGAGCTCCATGTGGTCTCATCAAGGCCACTAAGAAAGCAACCGTGGGCCTTCATCTCTAAGGGGACTTCTGAAGAAGGGTTCGACTTTGTTGGAAATTAGCAGCACTTTGTCCGTTTAGCGGGTAATGCCTCTCGTTCAGATTTCTTACGTACTAAATTAAATTAAAGCCGGCTGTTTTTTCGAACAGCGGGTTACGAAGCTTCCGCATAGTCATCGTATTCGCCAGAAAAAGCAAAAATATCACTCAGAAATATTCTGCTCGAAGTTTTTCTGAGTGAGATTTTCATCATCTCTGCTTTTATTCGTCTTTACTGCGAGGTCAACTGCAGAACGGTTTTTTAAACTAATTTGACGACGACCACCAACGGATTTTAGCTGAGTACGGCTTCGTGGGCCCATTTTTTTTTCGGGGTGATTGATGCAGGAGTCAATGATCACACTGAATTGCTATGCACCTGCAACACGGTTCTGCTTCGGTTCTGCAGTTACTGCTGGAAGAAGTTGCAGCTGTACATGAGACGTTAAGGCAAAAATACTGAGCCCGAGATGAAAATACTTCACACCTGTTACCACATCATACTGCGTGAAGTGTTACGCGCAAGAGGAAACGGTCGAGATTGTGCTTCTAGAATACAACATGGGTTGTGGGCTTCAGGCTTGTGGCAATCTGTGACAAGGGACATCAGCCACAGCAACAACATTGCCAAAGCAAATTGCCTTCTTGTGCTCAAGTTTACTAATCAAGTTCCGGTGGAAGAACCAGCTAGCGTTATGCTCAAGATTCTTGACAAACACAAAGAAAAATTTTTTTCCAATGACATGCTGAGAGCAGCTGACAAAAGTATGAGTATCAACGTTATACGCATATTCAATATGAGTGAAATAGATGTGAGGATACTGATGCATACAAAGACACTCGATCACTATGGATGAAAACATCGCTGCAGAGGCACAATATTATTCAGGTAAACTACAGTCTCATCCTGACCCGGATGATTTAAATGGCCGTAAAAATGGCTGAAGTACCCACTACCTGTACTACTACTAATGCCAAATAATTTAGCTTTTTTGTTACGCGTTTAAGTTTCTTCGCATTGATACTTTTTCGCGAATTATTCTTTATAACTTTCTACTCTACACAACGTTGCCAAATCGCCACACAGAACGCACATGAATGTTAGTTTTCCATCAGATAGCTATTTTGTAAAAGAAAGAAGTTGGTTCGTTTCAAGTAGCCCTAGTGCAAAGCCACCCGTCGAACCCGGTGGCGTGGTGGGTGCATTTGTTGCCTGTGCCTCGCGACGACCGGAGGAGACAGTTCATAGGTGCGCGGGTTCGAGCCCCACCGTTGCCCCACATTTGTGTTTATGGTGGTCCGTATATGAAGCAATGCGAAAAGCAGTCTCATGGACGTTAAATCTTGGCTAAGACTCAGCCCAGAGGGTATAGTAGTGTAAAGCCACCCACCAACCACCACACCCCGGCACAAGTCCGCGCCGTCGTGACAATCACAATGAACTGCTTCTGCTTGCTCTGCTAGACAGACAGACAGACAGTCGAGGACGGTCCGGCAAAATCAGTTGTTTTTGACGACGAAGGGTAGTGCCCGGTGTTGTTGTTGTTGCTGTTGTTGTGAAGGTTGTTGTTGTTGTTGTTGTTGTCGTCGCAAAGTGTGCAGCAGAAGACACCCGGTGGCGGCGGCCGAGTGTTGTCGCTGTATACCGCTGACTGCGAGGAGGAGAAAGAGGAGGCGGTAAAGCACCGCGTCGGAGCCATTCGCCTGGCGTCTAGGCGGCATCGACAGCTATATTTCGACGCTAGCCGTTTGTTGGTCGGTCGGTCTGTTGGTCAGTCGGTTTGTTGTTTGCCTAACTGGATAGATTGGGGAGTGGAGGTGGTTGGTTGGTAAGCCTGGCGGCCTGCTGCCGCTGCTAATGACTACATCCACAATGGTTTACCCCTCCCGCCCCCGAACCTTCTATTCAATGCAAGCAACGAAACCAACTGCCCTCTCCCATTGCTTTCGTTTCTTCTCCTCCTCCTCGTCGCAGTTGTTGTTGTCGACGTTTTTGTTGTTGTTGTTGTTCCTGCTTTCATCTTCATTGTTGATGTTGTTGTCGTCGCTCTTGTTGTTGTCGTTGTTGCCGTTGCCTCTGGCGCTGCAGCCGCCACAGCTAACCGTGAGTGACGAAGTCGCTCATTGGTAAGATTTTATGCTCCTGATGTTGTTGTTGTTGATCTTATTGTTGTTGGTGGTGTTGATCTTATTGCTTCTGTTGTTCATCTTATTGCTTCTGTTGTTGATTCTATTGTTGTTGTTGATTCTATTGTTGTTGTTGATCTTATTGCTCCTGTTGTTGATTCTTGTTGCTGTTGTTGTTGATGTTACAGCGACTGCTAGTTCTCTGCTGGTGCTGTCTTGTTGTTGCTGCTGCTGCTGCCGCCGCCGCCGCCACCACTGGCGCTGCTTTGCATTTATCGCCTCCGCCGCCGCCGCCGTTGATGGTGGTGCGGCGGCGGGCGGCGGCTGCCCGCCGTCGCTTCTCCTCCTCAGGCAGGCAGGCTGTCGCCGCCGCCGCCATCGGCGCCGCTGTCGTCGTTGTCGTCTGCTAGTCGTCACTCACCACCACTGCTTCTGCTAGCTGCTGCTCCTGCTGCCGCTGCTAATACTACTACTGTTTCTTGGTCTGCCGTCCCGCTGCTCGAAGCTCGAGCTACCATCAGTAGCGGCGGCGGCGGCAGCAGCAGCGGCGTGAGTAGGAGCAGCATCAACAACAATAACAACAACAACAACAACAACAACAACAGCAGCATCAGTAGCAGCAGCAGCAGCGGTAGGAGACCTCATAGCCGTAGCTGTAGCAGCAGCAGCAGCGGCAGGACGATTAGTGAGTGAGCGGCTCGACCGCCAGGCAGCAGCAGCAGCAGCAGCGGCCGCTAGTCGGAGCAAGGCCAGCAGCAGCAGCAGCAACAACAACAACAACAACAACAACCAAATAGTAGTAGTAGTAGTAGTAGCAGCCGCCAGAGCCAGCCTCCTCCGCCGCCGCTGCCGTCGTCGTTGCTGCGGCCACCGTTGTTGTGTACGGAGTGGGAGACATCATACTACATGCGATGGTAATGACGACGACGACCACGATGATGATGATAGTGATGATGATGATAGTGGTGGCCATCATCATCATCATTATCATCATCACACGACGACGACGACACAGGGACAGATAGACAGACAGACAGACAGATCATAGTAGACCGAGAGAGCGACGTACAAACGAACGAGCAAGCAAGCAACCAACTACTAACTACTACTACTATTACTACTGCAAATGCTGCTGCTGCTGGCGCTGCCGCTGCGAATCGAACAATGAATGATGGTGATACGCGTTGAGTGGTGGTGGTGGTGGTAGTCATAGCAGTCGGTCGTAGTGGTAGTGGTAGTAGTAGTAGTAGTGATGGTGTTAGTGAGTATGTGAGTGAGTGAGTGACTGACGACGGGTATAGACTACCTATCAATCTATTATCTACCTACTATCTATGTATCCGCCTGTTTGCCTGTCTGTCTATCTGTCTAGTTAGTCTAGAAGCAGCAGAAGCAGTTGATGCTGCTGCTGCTGGTGTTGTTGTTGCAGGAATCGATAGGTACCTAACTAGCTGATTGCTCGTCCGTTCGTTCGTTCGTTCGTTTGTTCGCCGTGCGCTACTCATTGATGAAGAAGTCGGAATTGAATGGTTAGCTTGTGAAGATCGTTTGGTGTTTTCGTTGGTTGGTTGGTCGATTGACTCGTTCATTCAATCAATCGTGTGGTGGTGATTGTTTGGTTTGTTGAGATTGGTTGAATCGTGTGTTGTTGTTGATCTCGGCTCGTTACTTAGCTGGCTGGCTAGCTGGCTGGCTGGTTGATGATTAATGTGGATCACATGAGAAGAGGAAATGCAGCTGCTGTAGTTGCTACAGCAGCAGCAGCAGCAGCAGCAACACCAGCTGCAGCAGCAGCAGAAACACGACAACGTCTAGGCGAAGCAATCGACGAAACTCAACGATTGATTTGATTGAGTGCACAAATAAGAGCGAGGCTGTAGTGAGGGTCAACAACAGTTCGACGGCGACAGGATGCCGACAAGTGCGATTGTTTGTTGTTAATGTTGATCCTGTTGTTGTTGTTGTTAATGTTGATCCTGTTGTTGTTGTTGTTGTTGATGTTGTTGTTGCTGCTGCTGTGATGGTTATACTCATTGGTCGATCGCTGTCCGCACACCAAACCAAATCTCCCCCATCCGCTCTTCCTGCAGCGATCCGTAGAAGCGATGGTTGTTACGGTGTCGGCTCGTACGAAACGTCGCCACGGAATTACTGTACTACTACTACTACTAGAGGCGTCGAGTTAGTTGCCGTTTGGAGTTCATATTGTGCTGTCTCAGATTCGGATGATTGTGTTGTTGTTGATGTTGGTCGTGTTGTTGCATCAGCACCATTAACAACAACAACAACAACAGCAACAGAGACAGCAACAGCAGATGCGACAGCAGCCTTTCTGCGTGCTTGTTTACCTGCCGTCCTGCCAGCCAATCGACTACAATATCACACCAGCATCCCCACTACCTGCCGCATACGAATGCTTCTAGAGTACGTACGCCAGTACGCACGCCTGCTTCTGCTTCTGCAGACCCCCCGGTGTCCTATTCCTATATGCTGCACAGAGAGTGAAAAAGCGCCAGTACGCACGCCAGCTTCTGCAGGACCCCCTTGTGTCCTATTCCTATATGCTGCACAGAGAGTGAAAAAGCAATAACGACATCGGGAAAGGCAGCGACAGTAACCACAACAACAACATCAACAACAACAAAGCCGCTGCAACTGCAGTTGGCATTAGCAGCAACAGCAGCTTCAATCCGACTCTTTAATCCGACGACAACAGTAACAACAACAACAACAACAATAACTACAACAATAGCAGCAGCAGCAAAAGCCAAAACAACAGCAGCAACAATAACAACAACAACAACAAGAATTCCTGAAGTACGACTGCTAATATGCCAAGCGGTGTCGCCTACTTGCCCACACGAACACACAGACAGACAGACAGACAGACTGAAAGACACTCATTTGCAGTAGAAAATGCTGCTCGGGTATCTGAAGCTAGGCAGGGCTGATTGACTGACTGGTTCGCTGGATTACCTACCACCATCCGCTGGCCACTATTACTACTACTACTACTATTACTATTACTACTATGGCTAGAGTGTCTGATCATCTTGCCTGCCCCATCTTCTCGAGCAGACCTACCTAGCATCATTATAAGAAGAAGACTAATTATAATTAATAATAATAATAATAAATAGTAATAATAATAATAATAAATAGTAATAATAATAAAATTGTTCGGTGAGGCCGGCCGTTGCTTGTGGTGTCCTTAGTGTCTCGGTTGCCGTTGTTCTTCTCCTCGTCGTCGTCGTTGTTGTTGTTGTTGTTGTTGTTGTTGTTGTGGCTCTGCAGGATATTTGTTGCTTGCTTGATCGGTTGGTTGGTCGGTTGGTCGGTTGATCTGGTGATTCGCGGCCAGCCTGGTCGGACAGTCAGGAAAGCAAAGCTATAGGCAGGCAAGCAAGCAGGCTGTCATTGTGGACAATGCCATCACTGCCACCACCACCATCACCATTACCATCATCACCACCATCACCACGCAGCTGCTGCTGCTGTTGCTGTTGTTGCTGCAGTTGTTGTTCATGTTGATGTCGCCGCCGCCGCTGCGGCAGCTGGGTGTGTTTTGTGTTGGTGGATCTGTTTTCTCGTCGCCGTTGTCGCCGTGCGTGCGTGTGTCGTACTGGATGCCCATTGGATGTTGTTACCGTTACTGTTGTTGTTGTTGTTGTTGTTTCTTCTGCTGTTACTGTTGTTGTTGCTGCCGCTGCTGTTGCTACTGGCAGCAATGTGCTATGGGTGCAGAAAAGAAGATCTTCATCGCATTCCTAATCGTCGTGGTCGTAGTAGTTATCATCATCACCATTGGCATTAGCATCGTCTACTTCATCATCATTAGCATCAATATGATCAGCACCACCTCACCGATCATCTCCACGATCCCCATAACCTCATCATTGATGGCGAGACGAGAGAGTGGTGGCGGCGATAATGATTAATGAATGATGGCGGCACTCGTGGTTATGTGTGATTAGCACTATAATAATACTGAACTGGTTGGATCAGTTCATGGTGCGGTTTCTGACACGACTGGAAACAATTCAGCTGTAGAAACGGCAGTGGTAGCAGCGGCAGCTGCAGAGGATCATGCATTTCTTATGGAGTTGTTTTTAATTCGAGACCATCCTCCGTCGTCCCCTACGAGCTTTGGAACCGCTGTGCGGCAAGATGAACAACGGTCTTCCTCATGATAACTAAACTATCTCTTTTGTTGTTGTTGCTGTGGCGTCCAATGTTGTTGATGTTGTAGTTGTTGTTATTGTTGTTGTTGTTGTTGCGTCCTTGCTGATAACAAGCTGGTGAAGCTAAACTAAAGACCACCACCCTAAGTTGCTTCCATAATCCGCTTCTTTGTGGAGTGAAATTGATACCAACCGTCGATCGATATATATTTTCGCTTGCTGGTTATTTCGCTTGTTGTTTCGGGTCGCTCATTGGCTGGTGGACAACCGACCGTTTTCCCGTGCCGTCGCAGTGCTGGCAAAGCCTGGCAGGATGCACCCCTTCATGTACCCCGGCTCGGTATTCGGCTAGGCCCCCCGCAAGCACGCCCACCCGCCCGCCTCAAGTTCCCCCCGCAAATTCCTCGGCAGGAGTAACACACTCATTGATGGGAATGGGGAGGCCCCTCGACGAGCTGCTGCAGATGCAGATGCTGGTGTTTTTCCTCGTCGCGGCACAACAACACACCTGCGGAGGGGCTGTTGTTCGAGAGATTGGATGGTTGGTTGGTTGGTGACTGCGCCTCTGCTCCAGGTGGTCCTTTTGGACGTGCTGCTCCACGCCCACGATTTCCTGCCTCTCTTGCGCTGCCCCTCGCGTTCGTTTCCTGGTGGCTGACCGGAACGACGCCAGACGACCGTGCGCCCCACTGTTCTCTGAGAGAGTGGCACTGTTTCACTTCTGCCATACGATCATGCTTGTACCACTCATGCGCTAACCTATCGTACAGCCCTTCAGCTGTACTAACTACAACGACCATAGTCACATACACCACCTCCCCACAGCTACACCTTTTTCACCGGGAACGACTACACCCTACCTTAACTCACCTCACCTCACCCCACCTAACCTAACCATTACTACTTACTGAGTCACAAAAAAAAATTGCTTTATACGGCGTGTATTCGGACTACCTAGGAACGCATCGGCGACACTAGCGCTAGAACTATATCGAGAGAGAACCTTTACGGAGGACCTCATATCTGACGGAATACCATTTAGTGCAGACGTGCTGGACCGATACCTAGAGTTTAGAGAAGAAAGAAACATTCATTTTGTAATACAGAAGGACCAGCGTCCACACTACTTACTGAGGGAGTTGTTATTCACTACAACTGGAACCGTCGTCGTCATTCACTACGACTGGAACTGCTACCAGTATTTCGAATACAAACGCTCCTAAAGTATGTACTGGCGGCGGCGGCAGCAGCAGCAACAACAAAAGCAACAATAACAACAACAACAACAGGTCCTGCCCATCTGGCTGCAGAGGCGGTAGCAACAGCGACCACCACAACAACATCAACAACAGTGCCTACTATTCCTAACGCTACTGACTGCTCCTGCAGCAGCAGCAACAACAACAACAACAACAAAGTAGCAACAGCAACAACAAAAACCACCACTGCGGCTGCGGACTCATGATGCGGTGTTGTTGTTGTGGTTGTTGCTGCATCTGACTGGCGCAGCAGAACCATCATCATTATCATCATCATCCCCACCACTACTACCAGCATTGTTGTTGTTGTTAGTGTCTTTCGGAGCAATGCAGCTACAACAACAGCAGCAGCAGTGAAATCAGCGAAAGCAGCTGTAAGAAGAAAGAACAAAAGGGAGAAAACAATTCACCCCTGCGTATTGCTACTGCTGTTGCCGCCTGCCCCCGCTGCTGCTGTTGCTGCAACAACCACAAAAACAACAGCTGCAAATAATAAATAACTGTATGTTGCTGCTGCTGCCGCCGCTACGATATATATATATATATATATATATATATATCTATATTAGTGCGGCTTTCTTTTACTTTGGTCGTCTTCCTCGTCGGAGAGACAACAGCAGCAGCAGCAGGAGGAGGAAAGGAAGACAAGATCCGTCCGCCGTGCTCAATGTCCGTATCGACGTCCCGCCGCTGAGTGGAGCTTGGCGTTGCGTTGACTGGCTGCTTGCCTACGGCACCTAACCGCTCTAAATTTCCCTATTCACTATCTGTCTCTCTCTCTCTCTCTCTCTCTCTCTCGGGAAGGTATGAGTCCCGAGTGCCCTCCGACACCGCCGCCGAACCCTGAGCACGGGATACGTGCTCGTCCAACAAAGAAGACCATCGAAAAAGAACAAGAAGAAGGAATCAAATAATGAGCAAACAATCAATCAACCAAGCAGCCAGTCAATCAGTCAGTCAGTCAATCAATCAATCAATCAATTCATCTATCAGTCCTTCATTACAGCCGGCTGGCTGTTCGATTGTGATAATCTTCGATTGTGGCCGTGATGCTGTGTGACCCTCTCGCATGCTGATGGATAACGTCGTTTTCGTTCCGCCTATCATTTTGCATTTGGCGCACCCAACGACGTTGACTTAGCCTGTGTTGTTTGTAGTACGCCGTCTGTTGACATTGTTGTTTTCATTATTGTTGTTGTTGCTGCTGCTGCCGTTGTTGTTGTTGTTGCCGTTGTTGTTGTTGCTGCCGCCGGCGCTGTCAAAATACCATTGGTTGTTACAGCTGCTGGAGGAGGTGTTGTTGCTCCAGTTAGTGGTGATTCGAAGTTAGCTCGATTTGCAGAAGAGTACAGTTTGGGTGTGTTTGTGAGGGAGCGTGGGCGTATGGACGATTGTGTATGTCTCTCAGTCGGTGATTTTGTATCCTGTACGGATGGAAGTTGTGCAAATAGTCATTCTACAGTCGTAGTCGTCGTCATTGTTGTTGCTGTTAATGTTGATGCAATGTTGGTGGTAGAAGGATTGTAGTTGTGATTTATTGTTTTTGTTGTTGTATTTCTTGTTATTGTTATTCTTGTTGTGGTTGTGATTATCTTGTTGTTGTGATTAATGCAATTCTATGAGAAGTACTAGTTCGTAGCAGCATTGATAACTAGGGTAGCCGTAGTCGTAGAAGTAGATATCAATGTAGTACGAAGTCAATGCGCATCGTCTATTGCTACATCCTTGTTCATTGTGGCTGTTTAATCGTTACCACTACCCCCCATTAACTACCCCGGCGCTAACTATTACACAGAAATTGGTACACTAACTCATAATCTTCTTCTTGTGCTTTTTTTCTTGTTTTTCTGCTTCTCTTCATCCTCGTCGTCTTCTGCTCTTTTTTCTTGTTGTATTGCTCGAGTAGTTGCTGTCCGCCGGCCGGTGTTGTCCAGCAACAGTCGGCAACGGTCCCTCCCCACAGCCGACCTGCGAAGATCTGCGAGGCGAGCACGCATCACTTCCACCACCATCACCGCCATCACCACGGATAGGTGACAACAGTTTCGTGACAACCCACCCAGAGCAGTAGGTGAAGTAGGAGTTCTGTAGAAAATCTGCTGCTGCTGCTGCTGCTGAAGTAAGCAAGCAAAGAGACTCTCGACGACAGAGGAGTGGAAGAAGTGGAAGAAAACTACAAGAAGGCCCGGAAAAGGAAGGCGCCGACGAAGACGAGAAACAACACGACGAGACTCATTGACTCATTGTGACGAACTGAGACACACTCTCAGAGCACCCACAGCCGGATAGGGAGCGAGTACAGAAGAATAAGAAGAAGAAGAGGGATAAACAGCCCGAAGTGTGGTGTATGTGTATTTGAGGGTGCGTTTGTGTATTATTGTGTTGTGTTGTGCTGTGTCGTGCGGCGCGGTGCGGGGTGTTGTGAGTTGCAGTGCATGCAGCTGTGTTGTTGTTGTTGTTGATGTTAATCATCTGGCCATCGTGTACAGTGTATACATACGCAGGCTGTAGTACATAGGATCGAGGAGGTCGATATAGTACGACGTTATAATACGACGACGACAACAACAACAACACCGACGACGACGACGACAAAGACGCCCACTCGACGTTATCTTAGAAGTCCAACTACGTAGCCGAACAACTAGTCAGTAGTTATCGAGGGTGTTGGCTGTAGTTGTTGTTGTTGTCGTCGTTGTTGTTGCAGTTGTCATTGTTGTGTTGTCGCTGTTGTTGTTGTTGCTGCTGCTGTTGTTGTTGTCGCTGTTGTTGCTGTTGATATCGTCGTTGTCGTAGCCGCAGCAGTAGCAGCAGCAGCAGAAGCCCGTAGTAGCCCGTAGGAGTACCGAAGGCGCGACGCGTCCCAATGTTGTGGCTAGGCCGGCGGCCGCGAGATGACCCATGTGTTCGGCTGGGCGTGGGACGGCGCGCACTGGATCGCCTGGCATAGCTCGTTCTCACTGCAGCAGCGGCCGCTGCACGACTGCGTGCTGCACTTCCACGTCGTCTCGCGTGCGCGCCTTGAGATCAGCCAACTGCGGCAGAGCGTGCAGCTGCTCGGCGGGCAGGTGGCCACCGACGCGGCGTCGCTCGGCGAACGTGTCACGCACCTCGTCACCGACAAGGACCCGACGCGCGAGGATTCGTCGAACCTCGGCTGCGTGTCGAGCGCGTCGTCGCGGACGCGACCGTCGGCTTTGGCGGCTTCGGCGGCCTCGTCAGCGGCGACATTGTTCCCGCTTCTACCACCGCCATCTCCGCGATCGCGAGGACAGCTGCTTCTCAGCAAGGCCACCGGTCGGAAGTCAGCAGCAGCGGCGGCGGGAAAGACAACAACAACTGCAACAGCGGCGGCGGCAGCAGCAACCCTTGCTGCCTCGACTGGCAGTGCCGGCGGTATACTCGAGCGCGCCAAGGAATTGCGCGTCAAGCTTTGGAACGTCAGCCTTTTTGTGCGCTGGGTAGAGTACCAGCTGAGCGGGCTCAGCTCCGGTCTAACGGCGTTCGCCGCCGTAGCCGGTCTGCAGCAACACGTGCAACAGCTTCAGCAGCAGCAGCAACAACAACAACAGCAGCAACAGCAACAACAACAGAGTCTTCACCATAACCATACTCAGCAACAGCAGCAACAACAACAACAAACGCCAACATCGCATCTATTGACTAACGGCAACAGTGTTCATCATAATTTCGGCAACAACACCAACAACAACAACACGAGCAGCAGCAACAATAACAACAATAAGGCGAAGACCGTCGCACAGCCCAACATCAAGGTCGAAGATTCCCGGCAAAGGTTTAAGCCGCAGCAGAAGACTCTCAAGGAACCGTACCTCCATCTTGATCCCGACTATCCGGCTAGTCCGTTTGACGACCCGGGCCACCAACAGAAGTTCGTCAAGCGGGAGCGTGCCAAACGAATCGAGGAAATTAACAATAACAATAACAACAATAATAACAACAACAACAATTTTGTCGACAAGCTTGGCAACGACAGTGTCAGGAAGAAAGACGAAATTGGCACGACAGGTGGGGGTGGCGGAGTGGTCAAGAAGTCGAATAATCCGCCAAAACAACAGTATTGTGAGTGTTGTAACGCCTACTTCTACCACCTAGACGAGCATCTCGAGTCGGAGCAACATCGTAAGTTCTTCGGCGCGTCCGAAGAACAGTTTCGCTGTGTGCGCGACCTTATCGACAAACTTCAGCCCCAGTGGATGGGCAGCTTGCAGCCGCCCGCACCTCTTTCATCACAGACTCCGAGCGCTGCTGACGTTGTTCAGCACCTGCAAGCGACAGAGCATCATAACAATCATATTTCCGCCAACTTCGTGCACACTCTGGGCCAAGCGCTCGAACAGCACCGCACGACAGCGGTGACACAAGGTATATATCTAGTATATAACACATTCGGAAAACAGTCCTCATTCGGTAGTGATGGGTGCATTTTTGCTACCCTTATGCGTCAGTTGTTCAGTCAGCCACACATTTTGAAACAATGCTCTGCGACGTTGTTCGGTAAAAACCCCCAAACATTTAAGAACCCATGACATTTTCCCTCTTCTGCTACGTATTTCCCCCCTTTAAAATGCTTTTCGTCAGGCCATACATGATGTGAGTGAGTCTGACAGAGTTGCATTCCATACCAGAGGTTTCCCTGACTCGATGAGATATCATCCTCATACCGTTATATAAGGCTGGTCGCAGCCCCTAGTGAGTTACTTCCCTTACTTGTAATGGATGAGCCGGGTGTCTCATAGCTACCATCCTAAATTACAGAATTGTTGGAGCGCTTTCTGTAGAAAGAGGGTAATAGGGTCCGGTCGCTTCGGATAGGGGGTCTGATCTTCGATGTAATGCCAAAGTAATACCGAGCCTGGGTGGGTGGGGAGGAATCCGGGTTTAGTGAGTTTGCGAGTCTCACACTAGTCACGCAGGCTGCTATAGGCGCATGTGCATCATGCATTCCCGAAACCTCCCAGAAAAAAAAAGGGGTCTGATCGGCCTCGGCCACCGCGATTGTTGGGATGCTCTACACAACGGAGGCAAAGGCTACGCCTCTCAATATAGGACTCGGGCGAGCCCTGGGATCTGTAGGCACCTTCCGCAGGGTGCTCTGAAATAACAGGGTATATTTTTTATAACTGCTGACTGGTGATTCACTCTGACCTGTTGCAACGCCGTGGCTTCTCTGATTAGGCAGTTGTTCTTAGTAAAATAGATCTTCGGGCATGCATTAGACCTGCCGTGTTGGAAATAAGAATTAGATTCTAATGGACTTAAAGGGTGGTGGTGTTTTGTTTAGGAGTCACAGTGAAGTTTCTAATTTCTAATTTTGTTACACCAATGCACCAGATTGGATATTGCTTTACAAAATGTGCGATTGCAGAAGAACGAATTGTTGTTGAATTTCCATAGAATCCCATGCTAACAGAATGTTCCCTATGGGAATCAGACATGGAGGCTACCTCTTACAGTAATAAAATCAAGAACCGAACCAAATCAAATTGCACGAGAAGGATACCCGTTAAATGCGCTTTTACTTGAAGGTGTTTATTGTATGAGCGTAACGGCAAAACTTTATAATATTGAACGCGAAAAATAAACAATGGGGCAATCGCAGAGTTCCGACTATTCTTCGTGCGCGTTTTCAGACATCCGAAAACGCGACCATGTACAGGCTCTTCATTGAACAACCCGTTCTCTTGCAATCGCACATTTTGTAAATTTATGTCCGATGAGCCATATTGATATAAATATTGTATATACAGTTTCATTGTCACTTCTAAACAGGACATTTCCGCTATTCCCATTCTATTGGATAAATGCTTATTGCAACAAAGTCTACGAGCGGTCAAGTCTGTTCATGCAGGTTTAGACACTCTGCGTATTTAAATCATTTTACACACGACAGACACAAAGCCAAGCAAGTTATGTGCATTGCAGCAATAAAGCAAGCTTTATTGCTGCAATGCACATAACTTATGGCTCAAGCTCAATCATAATGGCTCAAGCTCAATCATAATGGCTCAAGCTCAATCATAGATGTGTACGCAGCGTCAGAGGAAACATTCCCAATGGCTCGAAAGTGAGAGTAGCAAAATATATTTTTTGTAGATGGAACGTGGCCTAGGTGCTACGTTACACTCCGTGGCACATTGAATTGTCATCCGCAAGTGCCGCATGAATCGAGCGACGCAGTGTGCTGCTCGCCCGATTTCTGTGCCCTACGACAAACACCGTATAGTCATGGACTTGGTCAGCCGTTAGTCCAGCACACATGCATACAGTCTCTAAAGACAAACGCATCTATAAAATGTGTCGATATATATATATATATATATATATATATATATATATATATATATATATTTATATAGGGTGATCCAGAATTCGTCCAACAAATTTTTAGGAGCAGTACAACTCTGCGAAAAAGTATTTTTTAATGGAACGAGGGGCGGGAATGTCTTCTTTTGTGGTGAGAGAAAATTTACCCAAAATTATTGTATCGAGTTTTTTTAATTGACATATCTTCAATAAATCTGCAGTTACGAAAGTCCCAGTCATTCTATCGACAAACCAAGCATACCTACTTGTTTGGAAGAGACGTTTGCATCGGTTGAATTCTACGTTAGCTCGAAGCAGAACATGAAACTCTTTGTAATTCTTATATTTTGGCTTTCACTATAATTTAGTCACTTTTAGAAGACATTTCCGCCCTTCGTTTCATTGGAAGAAAATATTTTTTGCCGAGTTGTACAGGCTTTAAATTTTGCTAGGCGAATTCTGGAACAAACCGCTGCAATGCACTTGCGCCACCCACCTTCTTTTACAGTATTCGAAATATTTTTAAACTCGTCGTTCGGAATTGAGTTATGTTGCTTCTGCGATTTTTTTATTTTTTCCCTCTGTAGTTTCGAAACCTTGTCCCTCCAATTGTTTTATCACCCATAGGAATGGGAAGGTCGTGCGAAGCTAGGTGCGGCGAACTTTCTCGCGCTATGTTCTTTAAATTTCGTGGTAGTATTCCCTATTGACCGTAGTATCTGATGGGAAAAAGTAGTGGATGATGACGCAAAAGATGATTCCCTTGTTGTGAGAAAACACCGAGGATGAAGGCCTTTTTTCGAACGAGGGATGGATGGCCTTCATCTTTGGTCTCAGTCGCGAAATCGACGGTCGACTACGTATACAAAGTGTTTCGGGACAGTCATCATCACCATAAGCAGTTCGCAACATTTCACCCCTTTAGAAAATATGATTTGGTTTTTCACACAGAAGCTGATGCAGATTCTTTATTCCTCCATTTCTTATAAAAAAATGTCGAACCTCGTTTTATTCACTTCTTTGAACTAAACTCAAACAGTAAACCCTAATTGGAATGAATGGCGCTCGTAAGCACAACAAACCTCAAGACCTTGACTATATGCGCGCTCATATATATATATATATATATATTCATTATTACTTTAAGACATATTCTGCAGCTTTAGTGGGTAGTCACTGGCGTCGGTTCTATTTTGTCCTAGACTATCCTCCGTCATCTACGAGCTTGGACCTCACCGTGAGGCGAATTTTCAATGCACCGAGGGCCGGACATGGTGTGATATCTATGGTTTCCCCAACAGTTTTTGTGGCAGCATGGCCGCTATCAGCGGTGTATGGTTTATCATCTATTCTCAATGAGCATCGCTCACTATCGGGAGATCGGACCAGCGATACCTCGGTTGATGGCAACTATGACTAGCCTCAGCAATATTTCACTTAAATTTCTACAACAGCCACAAAAACATCAGCAACGCATAAGAAAGAAGTTTTGCCTAACTCGTAAGAAGGTCCTTGTGGTCCTTGTGTGTGTGTCCCTTTGTAAGGTACCGAGTCTTCGAAGCGCATATTTTTGCGATCCATTAATAAAAGGTTACGGCTCGGTGTGATTGATCATGCGGGCTCATAATCCTAATAGGCGAGATTTTCAGTGAGATGTCTTGATGGGAATGACACATACGTTTTACCCATACATTCCATCCTTATTGATACCGACCGGCCTGCCTGTTATGAACAGTTAGATACGTTTGGCACACTGTTATTTAGTGGGTTTCCCACGAGCCTCTGTGACTCGGCAGGACGTCTATCGGGCTATAATTGACTGTCTCGTAGGGGCAAGGACTTATATATATATATATATATATATATATATATATAGAGAGAGAGAGAGATAAAGAGAGCGACAGAGAGAGAGAGGATCCAAGTTCAAGTCCATTTGTTGCAGCTCAGGATGGCGCTGCCCGTGCTGTCCGACTTAGCTTAAGACTGTATTATGGGAGGAGAATTTTTCAAATTACGTGATAGTAATAGTAGTGACATTAAGTTTCTAGTAAGTAGTAGTTACAAGAAGTATTATTAGTAAGGTCACGTCGCATACAATTTTATTGTGCCCTGTAAGCCACATCTCTTACCTAGTTAGCGTCTTGTTACTACTCCCCTCTAACAACTGGCAGAATCGACAAATCTCACCGTATGTATGTGTATGTCTGCCTCTCCTTCGTCAGGTAGTAGGATTGAATTGGTAAGCCAACCTTGATGGCTAGGTATCGCTGTCCGACGCTGCGAGCTTTGCCCACAAAAACACGATAGAAATTCGTAGTTAGCTGTGTGACAGATCTACAAACTATTTACAACTGAGACGGCAATAGGGCCTCTACACCGGTAAATGTTGGTGATATTAGAGTCACTTTTATAGTACTTTCGTTCATATATATATACTTGTCGACGGGACGAAGTAGAGAAATATGGGGTTGTGGGTTCGATTTTGACGCGACGCATACTCTTTCAAAGCGTTCTTTTTTTTAGATTTGCAAATATATTCTAAAGTTATTATTATATATATATATATATATATATTTTTTTTTTAGGAGGACTTTAGCCATTAATTTGTTTTTCAGGATTCGGGTTATATTAGTCAACCTTAGCCCACAGATTGGTACCATATTAGATTTCATTCCAGCCACGACAATATTGTCTTTTCCTGTAGCACGTACTATTATTTGTTAGAATTGCTGTCATTGGCTGTGCTTTGTTGTTGTTGCGCTTTTCTCTTGTTCACGTCTTTTTTTTAATATTGTTACAATCTAATTGGGGATGCCACTATGCTACGTGCCAATCTATTTTAGCCTCCTTCATAGAAAAAACATATTTTAATGGTGCGTCTCAATAGTGAATAAAGCGAAATGTAGCTATCCCAACGCGTTATGTGACCATGCACAGCTAGGCTAATTTTCAAGCGAAACTTGCTCTATGAACTCGTGGTGGGGCTGTATGGCCATGAGTCGGTCTGATGGTACGGCAGTAGTCAAAAGAGAGGAGTGCAAACTTGTTTTGTCCCTGTTGTATCCCCTCAACTGAATCTGATGATTTGCGCAGATGAGTGAGCTTGTCGGTGTCTGCAAGTGCAACTAACATTACTTGGACGGGAACTTGTGACGTACAAATGATTCTCTCAGTGCTGGGCGTGTCCGTTATTATCAGAGTCTGATCTTCCCCTTCACTACAGTGTGTAATTTACCCTACCTTAGCAGCATCTTAACTGTGAAATCAGTTTATGGTTGCATTGTACTCGTGGGAAGACGACAGGGAGCAGTGAAAATTGTGTATGACCGGCCACCGAAGAGCTGATGCTTGCACTGTGCACCCGTCCATCTGATTGGGATCTCATCTCGAGGTGGCGTACGTACTCCCTTGGTACGAATGAGGGCCGTGAAGCAGTGGTCTTACTTCTTCTTCGTCCATTCCGCCAGACTAGGAGCATGCACGCGCTCCGCCATGCAAAGCTGAACTGAAGTATGCTTTTAGAAATCTGTATGAAGTTGATTGCCGGACATCAGGAATACAAAACGGCAGCTTGAGTCACGCCCTGCAACAAACTAGCCGAGCTCATCGTTGCTGGAACGATATCTCGCATCACGCGCTGGTTCTATAAAGGTAGATAGCGGATTATGAATTGATGGAACAGCGGTCACGGCTCCGAGACGGCGCTTTCTGGACCGACTAATGTACTGCTTGATCTGCGGTTGATGGAGAACTTGACATCTCTGATGGATCCGTTGATGGAGAACTTAACATCCCCGAGTACTTTGTGATTTTGTTGTAACCTTCGTGCAGTTGTTTTTTGTGTTGTTGTTGTCGTCGTCGTCGTTGTCAAGAGTCGCATTTGGTATTATTCGTATCAGAGGATTTAGGTCTTGTGTACCGTTTGTAGCCTGTTTACCACATCTGATACGAAAGAAAACCAATCAATTTAGTATTATGAGTTGCACATAATGAGCTTGTAGCTTTAGAAATATTGCGTTTCTCTTTGGGTTGTTCCGTAAAGTACGCTTATCCATGTGAATACCCGTCTGTGAAACCCGGTGACGACTTATCGCCTTTATGACACAATGATCCCAGAGTCAGAACAATTATTGGCTTCTGTGACTTATCGGGTACTATGCGACGACCTATAGCGGAAATACATGCCGCCGCGAGTGCTTTCTAGGGTAGAGGTTTTGAGTCTTTTGACGATATTTCGTATAGGCGTATTAGTAGAAGACTAGTAGCAGAATAACTTCAACAATCGCGTAGTGTTTACAAACACACAGTAGTGTATGCGTTTGTATACTTTATGTAATTGTTGAAGGCGTGGGGGTGGTGTTCTGGTGCCTCCATTATAGTCAGAGCGAGAAATCCCAAGATTTTTACTGTCGATAGATTTCGATAGCCCATTCGTTTGTGGTCGAAGAGACAAGCAGAGGCAGGGGTTAAGGAAAACTATGACTCGTGCCGCACTGTTGGTAGTAAAAGTACATAGTTACAAATAATTAAAGAGTAACACTGAAACTACGATCATTATTGTTGCTAAACCGGCACAGGAATAACAACAGGAACAGCAAACAGTAGACATAAAAGTCTAGCCCAATTACCAAATGTTGTTTGCCCAAGTATCAAATGCTGAAGCTGGCTTACTTGATCACTTACCAGGTAGCATTACTCGATAGAGTACGCCTGTATTTGAGAATAGCTTTGGTCCTGCATATTGCACGCATGCGCCTGTTGTTGTTGTTGCAGTTGCTGTGTTTATTGTCATTTTGTCATAGTTGTTGCTTTCGTTGTTTGTTTTGCTTACTGTTGCCGGGCGGTGGCCGAAGCAGTATTTGTTAGCGGAAGGAAGTGTAAGATAGAGGGTGCAGCAGTAGAAAAAGAAAACGCAGACGACGACAAAGAAAACCAGGTGATACAGTGGCATTGCTACTGCTAATACAACAACTACCACTATAGTACAGTGTTGTATGCGGTTTTCCGCCTCGCATTGCATCGCATCGCCTGACCAATCGGAAAGCCGGAATAAATCCAGGCGAGCCGAGCGCCGCATGGTACGATGGGAGTGCAGAAGCGGGGGGGGGGGAGGAGAGGTGGAATCAGCATATGTATATGTATATACATGTATATATATATATATATATGTGTGTGTGTGTGTGCACTCATCTTTGTATGTAATCGCGAGTGTGCTTCTGGCCGTTGTTGTGCTCGCGCGCAGGGACGCGAGTACATATGTATGTGTGTGGGGCCTGAGAAGAACCTGCGTATATCTGAATCTCTCTGTGCCAGTCTCTGAATATAGCACATTGGGTTGTGTCTCTCGTCCGTCGCTGGGCCGTCGACTGTGTGGTAGCGGTCGTTGTGGTGCGTTGCCGCCCATCTGTCCGTCGGCCTGCAGGTCTGATCCGGTCTCTCCGGTCTGCAGATAACGGCGCGTGGCGTTTGCTCGGCCTACGACGAGCAGAGAGTTAGTTGGTCTTCCTCTCCGCTCAGCCGCTGGCACTTACTTCGGAGGCATTTCGGAGGTCTTCCGTCTGGCGGCGACGGCCGGCCGGCCGGCTGGCAGGCAGGCAGGCAGGCTTGCAAGCAGGGTAGACATGATGAGAGGAAAGTCGCCTGTGTCCTGTTCTGCTTCGCCGGGCTTCGTGAGGGCGATCCGCCACTGCCTCCGTCACCGACGTCGGCGGCGCCACCGCCGCAACCATTGCCACTGCCGTTGCCAACAACTGCGCCACGAAGCCAACAAGGGCCGTTGGCATCATCATTCTGACCGTCAGTCATTACGGTTGTCATAATTATAATCATCATCATCATCATGCTTATTATCATCGTCATCAGCACCACCACCACCATCATCATCATCATCATCATTTCCACCACCATTATCATCACCATCATCACGTTCACATACGCACAAGCATGCACGTCATCGTCTCGGGTACGCCGTTATTACGAGGCCGTCATTATGCAACGTCCCCGCCTAGAGCAGTCTGCCCCTCGACCGGAACCAAAGCACGAGTCTGGGTGTCTGTCCCCGAGACTTGAGGAGTCTGTCGAGGCAGCCGGATGAATAGGCTACGTGCCCCACTGAGGGAGCTACTACCTTCTACCTCGCTGGCTATGCAAACAGTCACGCTTTCGCAGAGACACGCATACAAGCCTACACACACACGTATACTATAGCTATACGCATCTGTAGCTGCTTGAAGTCTCCATTGAGACTGTTTTGCTGGGTGGTTGCGTGGCACGCACAGCAGCTGCCAATGGTCAACGAATCTATTACATTGCCACATGGCGATCGACGCTTAGCGTTCCAATAAGCTGTTCGTAAAAAGAAGTTCATACTTGAGTGTGCAATAGTCTGGCTTTTCCGAATCATCAGCGTATCATGTGCGGTGTTCGTTGTTGTTCTTCATGTTTTGTCATGTAAACATACTCAACAAAAACAAAAGCCGTATACACCATTTCTATCACGCGACTTGGCCAGCATGAACGACAAAAAGTGTTGCTGCTGTTGTTTCGCATATGCTGGTGCAACGTTAACTAACCTTAGAAAGTATTCCCAGCAAGGTGATCCCCTGAAAAACTTTGTTGTATCTGAATCGCTGAACGGCGTCTTGTTTGGTAAGAGATTCATTCGACCCGGACAGGTGTATGTTACATTTAAGACTTCTTGAACCCATGGTGTCACGCTCCACGTAGTGGATGGTCGATTAGCGGCTCAATATATCTGCATGAATGTCCATGCATGGACATTCATTCGCCCCGATTGCATTCCTTCTACCCAACGCTAGGATCAATCGTCGCTATCCAACGTTATCCTCTCCGCATCCAAGATATCTCGACTGGTTTTCGGCTGGACAGCTTGACCAATCAAGTCATCATCTATAGGCAAAGGGATGATCGTAACCTCGAAGCTGGCCTTGCCAGAAGTACGTTTTCGTCCACGACGGATCATGTGGAGAAGTCACCTAAGAAGCATCGTTTTCCTCCATCTCCAACCTTTGGTGGTCATAGCTGCCGTTTGCAATTGGCAGACAAAGAGACGACATATGTTACACCGCCAGAAGCTTCTTCAAGGGGTTCGCAACCGGCATTGACTATATTCGACCGATGCTTCTTCAGGATCTCCGTTCACCGCCCATCGGTAGAAGGGCTGGTGCTCTTACGATGGACGCCTTAGCCAAATTTCTCGATTTATTACTAACCGGACGCCCGCCACCTGAGCTCACTACATAGAACACACGAATATCAGCTAGGTGCACTAGCGGTGGTACAGACTTCTTTAGTTCTCGTGGCAATGAGAGGCAGCCCTCGTCAATTTTGACTTCCGCAACGCATTCAACAGCGTCGGAGGGAATTATTTTCTTACAGTCAGTGAATGCGTACCTGATCTTTACCATTCTAGACAGTTATCCGTGTCCTACGGGCTTGGAACTTAACATGAGGTATATCTTCTTAACTAACATAATGCACCGAGGGCTGGACATGTTTAGATATTTAGGGTTTTCCCAACAGTCCTTGTGACAGCATGGCCGCTGACTCTCAGTGGCATGGTTTTATCATCTATTCTCAATGAGCATCGCTCAAAGAAAATTCGATCAACAACAGGGATCGAACCGGCGACACCCCGATAGATAGCAACCCTGACTAGCGCGCTAGTCCCCTGATCTTTACCATTGCGCCGAACAAGCTTAGAAGATCCCGTTACAGCTGTTTCTCTCCGAGGGCTGTATAAGTTGAGGTTACAGCAGGGGGACCCGCTGGGACCACCGCTCGTTTGTTTGACAATCAATAAAGGGTGAAGGAGGAGCTCGTCGACTCTTTCCACGACCCGCAAAATGTGTGATATCTCGACGATGTCGCCCTAGCCAGCAGTAGTACATAAAAAGGGTTAATTAATTCGCTGGGCATAAAAAGGGTTAATGAATTCGCTGGACATAAAAAGGGTTAATGAATTCGCTTTATATTTGGACTTCATTTGGGTACCGCTTCTCCGCAACGAGAATGAACGTCTGGGTCCCCTGGGAGCTCGCCTTTTTCTATTGAGATTATGTTTCTCCATCTTCATCTTCGCCGTCTATCAGAGCTGGACCTTGGCAGGCGACGCGGACTTGCTAAAGCCACTTAACGACAATTTTCGGGAGTTGCTTTCCTTGCTCGATAACCCCACCGCCGGGGTCGCGGCCCGTCCCTGTCTAGACGTACTATTAGTACACGAGCTTACTTGTGCCTGCGAAAGGCCTGACCTTCTACTTGGCCTGCCTTGCGTTCGTAGTGTATACTATTACCACACATATTGCAATGCGTCGATACGTAGTTATGAATTTGCTGCTATATGTTTTCTTTCCATTACAGTTTTTATACTTTGGAATTTCTGGAAAGTCACCTGACCCTGCTGCAGCTTTGCCGTGACACATGTCTGGTATGGCGTCTGTTTGTAACTTTATCTTTGTCATCCTGGCAGTGCCTGGTGGTCATCATCCTTCTAACGGTTATTGTTGTGTTGTTGTCGTCGTCGTCTTGGCTTGTCGTTTTGTAACGTTGCAGGCAAAGGTACGGAGTCAGCATTTCCGTTCGTGGGGCGGCTCGAATCATCGACGCTCCCGTTACCGGCGCTCTCCGAGATCGGTCGACAGCAACAGAGGTCGCCATCGGCAACAGGGCCCGGTCGTATTCACAACAGTAGTCGCGCGGCGGCAGCAGCAGCAGCAGCCGGCGTCTCGACCAGTAACGGGACGCTCGCGCCGCCACAAACCGCCGCTAGCGGAACGCCCGTCGTCAACAGCAGCAGCAACAACCACCACCACGCTACCAACGGCAACAATAGCCTACAGTGCAGTGGCAACGGCGACATGCATCCGGCGAGCGCCTATGCGCTCAACATGCGCCAGCACATGCTCAACCAGGCGTATCGGAACGCCACGGCGTCCGGACAGCCGACAGGAGGCGCCGTGGGCGGCGTAGGGGCGCATGCGTTGCTCGGTCGGCAAACCGCGCCTTCGGCCGGACACTTTGAATCGGCTCACGGAGCTCATCATGGAAACTCCGGTAGGTCATGGTGATGGTGGTGGTGGTGCCGGTGGTGCTGGTCGCAACAACAGCAGCAAGAGCAGCATCAGCATCAACGTAACCTCTCGTTTGTTTTAACCATACATCGCCGCCGCCGTCGCCGACGTCATCACTACTTCGCATTGTGTCAGCTACATGAATGCTCGACAGCTAGGGAGAACCGAAAACGAGAACAGAATTGCCCCAAAACTAAGCGTCGGGTCAATGTTAGATACGTAAGAGGGGAATTGCTTTCAGTCGCCTATATGTAGCTCGAGATGACGCGATCGACCGTAAAACACTGATGGCCGCTGTACAGAGAGCATCCTGCAGCAGGTGCTCCGACTACCAATTGTGAAACAGCGATGCTCTTTCAATTAGTGTTATGCGCCACTGGTTTGCAAGGTTGCTTGAGAGCTAAATTATGTTTCCTTACAGTCAAGTGACTCTAAGGTTTGTATATAATATATATATATATATATATATATATATATATATCGAAATAGAGATGTTGCAATAATAATATAATATAATTTGTGTAACGGTAGTAAAGACTCCACCCTCTCTACCCTCCTTCATTTTTCATAAGAAGAGGAAAGTCAGATTTTTACATACAATTTTGGGAAAAATTGTGCTTGCTTGACGGCGTCGAATGTTGTCGAATGACATCGGTGTTTGCTAATACTTGCAATTACAGACATATTTGATATTTGGATGACATATATTGAGCGTTTTATATATACGTATGAGTATATATGATTGCATGTAATTTCAATGGTTAGTAGGTTGTTAAAGTATATTTTATCGATACAAGCATAGCTTGTGCAGAAACTCCCAGTAGGAGCCACGATTCTCAAGTTAGTGGGACTCAGCTGACATAATTTTGTCTTTCCGCTTCTTTGCGTGTATGCATGTTTGTCGACGTCGCTGTAGGAGTCTCCGCCCTGAAAGGTGCCGTGACGGAGAGCCTGGAGGGCCTGGAAAGCGGAGCCACAGGAGGCGTAGGTCACCGAGGCGTTGGAGGCGCTGGACCCGGTGCCTCGCAGTCTGCAAACCCGTTTCAGCTGGATCTACTTAGCAATACCGAACAGTTATTAGCGGCAGCGTCCGCGGCAACATCTGGTGTTCCGCTCGACTTCTCACGGACGGCGGCGCCGCACAGTCTCGCAGCAGCAATGATGCGAGATTTGGCGCACCTACAGCCGCCGCCGATCCCGCACCACATGTTAGCCGCACATCATCCCCATGCGGCCGCCTACAACCTATCGCAGGCTGCCCAGGCAGCGCAGGCATCGCACGAAAAGATGCTCGACGAGTGGCTGCCAAAGCTGCAGGATCAGCTGGTCGGTGTGGGCCACTCGGGACATCACACCGGCCATCATGGGGGCTCGGGGACTCAGGCGAACAGTACTCAGCAGGCGTTGGATCTGTGGGGCGCCGCTCTAGGGCCAGATCAGAGTGCAGCTCATGCACAGGCAGCCCAAGCTACGGTCGACCTCTTCGCTGCCCTAGCCGGCACGGCCGATCAAGATTTTACCTCGCTCGGCTTACAGAACTTTCTTCAGGCAATGACCAGCGCCGAGGCAATGAGCAGAGGTAATGACGAGGACCGCAAGCGGGCACAGCAAATGTATAATCAGGCCGCGAACCCGCCTGCGTCAAGCCACCACCACCAGTCGGCTGGCGGCCACTATCAACAGCAGACGTCACAGAAAAGCAAAGAGCGTCACAGTCACAACCAACACGGTGCTCAGCAAAACCAGATGAGCATACAGGGAAACGTCGCAGCGGCATCTACGGCCATACAACGGCCAGAACTACCAGAGCTACCCGCGAGGGTGGTTCCGGACCCTTCGCCCGCAAGCAAAGACTACGATACCGCAGGCTCACAAAGCGCTACCCCTAGCCCACAAGACGACCCTCAGCGGCCACAGCAGCAGCAACAGCAGCAACCGCCGCAACAACCACAGCAGCAACCACAGCAGCAACAAGCGCAAAATCCAAGTCGAATAGCAGCTACTACTGTGCAGGCGCAGGATTTTGACAGTCCACTGCAGAAGTCTCAGTATAACAGTCCTATGCCTAACGACGAGATTCCTGACGTCAGTTTTGCTGCGAAGAAGACGGAGCCAGATGACACGGGCCAACATGACACGAAAGATTTTACTGAAAACCAAATGGAAATGATGAAACAGTTTAATCAGGGTCTATCGGAGCTTCAAAAGCTAATCGAACAGCCGGGCGCGGTTGATGACCTTCCCGCCGTAGGTGCTGGCAACAGTACGGGCATCCCTGATGCGTCTCCACAGGATCCGCCAAATAACAAACCACAGCAACCTACAGACTTTCCACAGGCGTTCACACCCGAGATCTCAGGTACCCAACGGACGCAAAATGCTTTCGCAGACGTTGTGTCGCCCTTCGATGGCCAACAGACAGCGCAGTTGAACAACCAACACGGAGAACATCGTGCCTCCCAGCAGGGTTACCATACGCAGCAGCAGCAGCAACAACAACAACAGCAGGGACATCGTACTCCCCAACAGGGCCATCATACGCCCCAACAGGGCCACGTTACCCCTCAGCAGGGACATCACACCCCGCAGCCGAGCCTCACGCCTCAGCCGAGCCTCACGCCTCAGCCGAACCTCACTCCTCAGCCGAGCCTCACGCCTCAGCCGAGCCTCACGCCTCAGCCGAGCCTCACGCCTCAGCAGAGCCTCACGCCTCAGCAGAGCCTCACGCCTCAGCAGAGCCTCACGCCTCAGCAGAGCCTCACGCCTCAGCAGAGCCTCACGCCCCAACCGAGCCTCACGCCTCAGCAAAACCACACTCCACAGCAAAGCCACACTCCGCAAGGACATACAACGCCGTACTACGAGGGCGGGCCCCGATCCGTTCCTCCGGGTGCAGGCGCCGCCGTCATGCAGAACAATCCCCCGTCTGTGCCAACAACCAATCCGCCCTCAGTACCAATGAGCGAGAATGGCCTCACTCCTCAGCATACGCCCCAGCGGCACGGCCCACATACTCCCCAGCCTTTACTTCACCAGCCTCCTACACCGCATACGCCAGCCCCACATACTCCGCTTACTCCGCATAATCAGGGCGAGCACATGCAGAGTCCCGCAGGTCTGCATGGTCCGGCGCCGCAGCAGCAGCACCAGCAACCTAACGCCTCGGCAATAGGCCAGATGCCGCAGCAGCAGCAGCAACAGCAACCGACTAGCCTACCTCCTATGGAACAGCAGCAGCAGCTTGCCGTGCAGCAAAACCAAGCTGTCATAGACAAGTACGACTTCCAGGATGATCCTCTGGCGGGCGCGCCTGTCGACTCGCAGATGGCGAGCCATTGGCAGCAGCAAGCAATGCCTTCCCTACAGGTGGCTTCGGCGGGACCGGACAAGGGCGACTGGCAGTCAAGTCTTCCCCAGTTCGAGGCAATCTCAAGCGATAACGCTAAGGATAGCCACACTCAGGGGATGACCATGGCGGCGATTGACCATGGGCTGGGCCAGCAACAACAGCAGCAGCACATGGCTCCTCATCTTATGGCCAGCCATATGGGCAATGACAACGCCGCGTCCGTGACGGCCCCGTACGAGAAGGAGCTTCCGTCCAAGTACCTCAAGGGCAGGGGCTACCAAAGCTACGGCCAGCAACAGCCACAGCACGGCATGTCCGGTGGACTGACTCTAGGTGGGAGTCTTATGAGCGGTGGCATACTGCAGGGTGGCGCCATGAGCCAGGAGTCGAACGACGTGCTCAGCTCGCAGGACTCGAACTCCCTCGCGTCCAGCAACGCTAACACGCCGCAGCACTCCGGAATGCACGGAAACATGACAGCTGGGCAACAACAGCAATCTGCAATGACGAGGTAGTTAGTACACCAGGAGCGAAACAGTGAAGTCGACTTTCAGCATGCGTTCATGTTTTAGAAGCAACGTGTTAAAGGATAACGAACTGGCGAGTTGCTAGCAGCAATGATATGGTTCTGAATGACAGTTACCAATAATTTTACATGCAGAATTGCTCGGCCAGCCTACAAATAATTTAACATAACACATATATATATATATATATTTTTTTTTGAGTTTTATGGTTACCGGTAACCGCAACCGACTGACGTGTATTTTCTTGAATCGGGCTTTCAGCTTTAGCTACCACAACGAGACAAGCAAGGACTCGACAGATTTTGCGTCCCTCGATAAAAAGTCGTATGTGCATGCACTGGCTCAACAAGCGCAACAACAGCAGCAACAACAGCAGTTATTGCAGCAGCAGCAGCAGCAACAACAACAACAGCAGCAGCAGTTACAACAACAGCAGCTACAGCAACAATTGCAGCATCAGCATGCCCAACAGGCGGGGAACCACTCAGCCGATGGTGGATCACATAATCGGTGGACCGCCCAACGCAAGGCCAAGCGTGGCCGCTATGGCGGTATCAAGCTGCAGTTTACACCTGCAGGACGCAACAAAACACAAACGCCTGGGGGTTCGACCGGTGCCGGCTACGGAAGCCAGCAGGGACACCATTCCATGTTTAGTCCCAGTCAGCATAATAATCACGCTGCCGCAGCATGTAAGTTACCTATATATATATATATATATATATATATATTGCATTCTTTAAGTATTAGACTGTGATTTTATCATTTGCAGAGTCATTATCACTTTTTGCGATTCTGTACGGTTCTTCGCTATGATAGCAAACGTTTTTAATTAGCTGTCTGTGTCGTGAAAGGCACAGACAGCTAATAGTCATTTATGGACAAACGTTATGATTCTATCACAGCGTGGGGTTGTTAAGCTTTGTAACCATTGTTTAAGCATCGTTTTATATTGAAAATTGTCTGATTGTAGATACGTTTTCACTCGTTTTTACGTGCAGCCAATACTTGCTAAGTACCGGAGGCTTCCTAGGTGGTCGTTTTCGTGCCCTAGAGTTTTTGTTTTAGTCGATTTTTGTGCTGAAGAATTATAATGCTGCTCAGTTACCCCATATTTTGGCGCGGGTTCATATTCCACGCATGTCTACGAGACGAGCGCGCGCGCCCTCCTTATGACAGGATTATTATATGTCAGTTATAATTTTATCTTCGTTAATTCGTAGAGGACCTATGTTGTGCTATTTCGTCATCTTTAGGCTCAACCACAGTGTCAGTTACGTCAAGTACTGGGCTTACTTTCGCGTATAAGTGGGTCGGGACTCTGAAGCGCTTTTTTTGTAGCATTCGTTGTCAGAACTATCGTCAGTGATAATGACTAAGCTAATATCAAATATAATACGTCTGTTTATTGCGATTGTTCGCGCTATATGGTCGTGATGATCCTGATTGGATGTCTGCAGCGAAAGGCGACCCGTACGACTGGAATGACGAAGATGAAGCTTCTCTGACACCAACAACGGTCCGCAAACGAAATTCGCGCAACTCGCACGCTTCATCAGCTCCACTGTCGTTCTCTCAGTTCACCCAACGACGGCAGCAGCCCCAGCAACAGGCGCAGCACCATTTCCATTACCAACAGTTCCACGAACAGCAGGAGGTCGCAACCACGACGAACTGCCAACAACAGCAAGATCAAGAGGGATACTCGCATCAATCATCATCACAACAGCAGCAGCAGCAACAACAGGCTGCATATCATAGTCAGCAAAACACACCATCGAGAAGTTCGACAACGTCTTCTTCTTCTGCACCGCATTCCTCAGCGACGTCGTCAAACGGCGACCCGCAAACAGACGAATGGAAAATGAAGATGGTCTCAGAGACGAAAATCGTCCTCAAAAAATTTAGCCTAATATCGGGAGGCAAGCCAATGTCCTACAGCAAACATCCTAGAAAGCGGCATCTCTAAAGCCAGCGAACTTAGTATGAGAGTGTTTGCAGGCTGTGCACACGTTTGTGTGGTGCTCGTTTTATGTGTCGTCAGAGTGCAAGGTTAGCTTTGCGCCGTGTTTTTCTCTACAAATCACACGATCCCACCAGATAATTACTGACTGCAGCTAGCTCATCTCGAAGTGAGTCAGTGTTGATAAGGCTGATGCGTGATCTATCATGCGTGCCGAGTTGCCATCGCATACATTCGCTAATAGAATATGTGTGCGTGTGTGTATATAGATACAAGTAGGTGTCTGAGTGTGACTAGGAAGGGAAGGCAGTCAGTTTAGATGGTAATAAGAAGAATGTGACAATGACGACGGTCCACTCAAACTGCCTATCTTCTTAACCTCAGGTGTAACGTAAGGGAAGGCCATTCGCGCGATGAGAAGGTGTCTATGCGTGTTCTTCCATGGCATGCGTACCGGGCTGCACCATCTTATGAGACTATGTCAGAGAAAGAACACATACATCCACGTAGCGTTCTGCTGTCGCTATATCGGCGTTGATGTGATTGGGTGGCGATTGCCACATTGCTGCTATTAGGGATTTGTCTATAGTTAAAAACATTAACAACACGAATAGTTATTAGCAATGATGTTAGCTATTTTATGAAGATTTCGAGACTGATTGGCATCTAGGGGTCGATCGAGTACTCAGCCCTGTCTTTGCCCTCGATACCTTCTCCCTGGCACTGCTTTCAGACGTGCCATCAATATAAGCGCGTCCGGCACGTCACGGAAGGCGATCGGTCTACCTGGGCGGGAAGGCGATTAGGTACAGGTGATGCTATATGTACAGCGTGGTTGGAATGCTGAATGAAGCGATTGAATGCGGTCATTTATTAATATTATGTAAATATTGTACCGTAGTCGAAAGGAAGCCGAGTACAGCAAACACAGGTAGTGATGTCGGGGTGCGTTCGTCGAGTGGCTAACTTACAGCCGTATGCCGAGTCTTCTTTTGGCTTTTTCGCAACCGTTTTGTTTATCGCCATGCATACACGCTAGCGTATGGGTGGTACTCTGGGAACTCTGCGAATAAGCAAATGAGTACGTCTGGCAAGCAATGGGCGTATGGGACAGGACTCCCGTGAAAAGGCACTATACCGGCCGGGCATGATCACTATTTCACCCGTTTAGGCGCCTGCCACATCCACGCACTTGCGAGCCGTTTTCTCGGCCTCAAAACGACTATAGACGAGACCAGCAGCTGCATACGCTTGATAATGGGCATGTTACAACAAAGAGAAGCGGGCGAAACGGCGTTGAAGCAGTGACAACACCATGAAAATCGGGGGAACACAACTTTAGACTAAATCGTGTCGTAGCTCAATTATTTCTTTCCGCATGCAGCCGAAGAGCCTTAGTTATTTACGGGCTAAACAGGAGAATTCATGATTCGGCTAGCGATTTATTCTCTATTATCGTTATTGCTGAAGTGCTGTTGATAGTAATAGCTGTTGTAGTATGATGAACATAGTAATAGCGGGACGGCCCATAGACTATGAAGGTAATGGGCAAGTAATCAGACATTATTTATTTCAGGAATTTAGTATAGCAAGCGTAAGGAGGTTAACGTGGATTTGATTGGGCACTGGTTATATACGTTGTGTAGTGGTGAACCAACCGGAGCGACTTCATCGGCGTTAGGGCAGCGAACACGGGCGCTAGATTACAATCAATTAATATCAGCAAAGACAGCGTCGATACCAAATGTAGCGGCCAAAAAAGGAAAAAGTACAAGCGATACAGGGCTCTAAAACGAAGATGCGGCTATCCGATAATATTGAAGAACATAGGTCACATTGGGGTAAGTTTGCATAAAACAAGAACGTAGGTCAACATTGGGGTAAGTTTGCATAAAATTCTCGCGGACAAAGCAGGATCGCATTTACCGACAGAAGAGAAAAATAATGGCAAATAGCAACGGAGTGGTCAGGAACACTCCTTGCTTTGTACTTAATGCTGTGGACGATGTTAATGTTGCCTCTGTCAGGACTGTGTTTGGCTGGCACGCCTATCCGGAAAAGTCACCGAGTGAAATTAGCGATTTTGCTACGTGACACGATTTGGACTTTGCGACGTCGACGATATATTGGAGAGACAACGCGCTGGTGACTTAATGGAATGTGTTCACACAAGGTTATATATACCTTTGTGCGTGTTACTTTTCGGCCCCTGCGTGCAATCTTCATCGTCGTATGTGGAAACTTGATTAATCTCCGTTTAGTTTTCAAATTATTAATTTCGTTTTCTACAGATCGTGAAAAGACAGAGGAAAGACTTTATCAGAAAACTTTAGAAGCAACGTTGTCAGTTAGTTGTTTTTCCGGTTGGAATGTTTGCTAAAACATTTGGTTGCAAGCGGATTTTGCATTGATTGTAGTTGTTCTAACGAGAGGAAAACGTCACAGTTTTAAGGCGATGAAGAGGAAGATTACCAGAGAGGGCGAAAAGCGCATTCTGTTAAAGTGCTGTTGGTAGTCGTCGTTGCCGCGGCCGCAATTTGTGCATAACTCGCCTCACAATTCTTACTTACCTATCAGCATTTGGGACACACTAGAAATTGCGGGTCCACGACGTACAGGAGATTGTCAGAGGCTTGGAAGTTGTGAAGGAAGGTTCATATATATATATATATATATATACTAATTCGCGGAAATCTTAATATACGGAAAAGACTAGTGAAAGTAACTCCACGTCCCTTCCCTACCTACATAAAAATACATACAGCTGTACATAGTCTTAATGTTTATATATATGCTTTGTCTGCCTTTATTTATGCATCCGTGTATCTTCTATGACAGCAAGTTCTGACGACGTCTGTGGTATTATGGTCTCTATGGCCGAGAACGGGAACGAGTTATTGCAAACATGATGCGATCAGCGATTTTTCGGTAGAAGGGCTTTGATGTGAATTTATCTATTCGAGTGATAGTGGCAGACTTATTGCCTTTCAGAGAGTTCTCAGTGCCAAGAGCTAGGCACAAACTTGTTTGAAAAACTAACGGGCTATATATATATATATATATATATATTAAGAGAGAGAGATCCTGCTTTTATCAGAATAATGCGACCCGACTTGCTGGGAACTAGTTCCAGCTGTTAACATTTGCTTGCCTTTATTATTATAGCTCTTGACCCGACGCATGCGACGAGTATATCACTTGGTACTCACTCATCAGGCTGCAGCAATTTTTTTTGTTATTTGTCAATTCGCTAGTGGTCTTTCGATTTAAGCGACATGCACCACCCTATTTCCAAAAGTGGCAGTTCAATTGGCTCACATGTATTGTGTCGCAGAGCATTACCGATTAGGTTGACGTACAATACTAAAGACGAGACATATGAAAGTTTGTTTTCGTCTCTGGAACTGTTATGGAAGAGGCACAGATCGAGTGAGCAAAAATCATAACTCCTTGTAGGACCATTATACTTCTCAGCCGAGACACGCGCCTTAGCAACGCCACACTCCGCAGCAGAGACACACAACGCAGGCCTTCGATGCGTTTCTCCAGTTAGCTCCGTCGTGGAAAACAGTCTCATATCCGTCCCAACGACCAATCGGCCGCGAGAATGGCTTCACTCGGCATACGACCCGGTGCCGCGGGTCGCATACTCCCCTGACATTACTTCACGCGCTCCCTGCATCGTATGCGCCAGTCCCGGACACCAAGTTTACTTCGAATGGCCTGCCTATTATGAAACAGCAGCGACGGTATGCACAGCAAAGCCAACCTGTCATAGACACCATCTGTTTGACTTTCGGTACGATTCCCTGACGTTTGTCAACTCCCAAATGGCGGGTCGGTGACACCAGCAACAAGCAATGCCTTCGCTGTAGCTGACTTCGGGGGACCAGGCAGGGGCGGCTAGCAGTCGAGTCTTCCTCAGTTCGAAGTAATCACAAGCAATAATGCTAAGAATAGCCACACCAAGGGTATGACCAAGCCGCATCCATGACGACGTCGTACGACGCAGAGGAGCTTCGGTTTAAGTATGCCAAGGGCAGAGGCTACTAAAGGTACAGTCAGCAATAGCCGCATCACAGTTCGGCTCGTGGTGGATCTATATTAGGTAGGGGTTATGAACGGTGGTGAACATACTTCACGACGTGCTCCGCTTGCAAGACTCAAATTCTCTCGCGACTAGAAACTTCAACACGCCACAGCCATCCGGAATGGGCGAAACTACGACAGCCGGGCAACAACAACAACAATCTGCAATGTCGAGGTAAATAATATATCAGCAGCGTATCCATAGAGCACTAATGAAGATTTTCGTTGACCTTTGGGTGTGTAGCCATGTGTAGCTGGAACGTTTATTACGCATGCAGGACTGGCAAGTTGTTGGTAGCAGCAATAAGGTGGCATTGCTTGGCAATCACCAACCGTATAACGGTTGGATCTGCTGTAACAAGAGCCCTTGCATGTATATATATATATCCAATAGTGTGTATCTGAGTTTAAAATTCAGTCGGCAGACAGTTTTCAAACATGAAAACATTCTGAAGACATTCGTGAGAGCATGCGGTTGCGGCTGTGCGAATCCAAAAAAAGGCGTAGCCGTCATCGCATGATCCTTAGTGACCAGTAGCCGCAATAGACTGACGTTTGTTTTTAATTATGTTTTCAGCTTTAGTTGCCACAACAAGACAAACACGAGTCCGGCAGATTTTGCGACGCTCGATAAGAAGTCGTATGCCCACGCATTGGATCAGCAAGCCCAGCGGTAACAATAGTAATGACAGCAAAGATGACAGGTGGCGCGTATCGATACAGCTATTACCGTAGCATTAGCATGCGCTACATCAAGCAACCGCTCGGCCAGTGGTAGATCAGTTGGCGGTATCAAGCTGCAGGATGAAACAAGATGCAACCGTCTAAGGCTTAAACGACGCCGCCTGCAGAAGCCAACAGGAACATCATTGCATGTTTTGTGTCCCAGTCAGCAAACCAGTCACGCTACTACCCCCACACGTAAGTTGCCGATAATTTAAAGGGCCTGAACCTTGCAATTTCCCACTTGCGTGCATTCCTGCAGCTGTACGGTGTAATCTAATTATTGGACGAGTTGTACTAGTAGTATGTGTCTTAAACGACACAGACATATTTATAGTCTTTTGTAGACCAAAACATTAAGAATCTTCCTCAGGGTAGCTCTGTATTGTACATTGCGTGGCAATTTTCAATCTCTCGTTTTATGTGGAACATTGTCTAATTGGAAATAGGAAAGTTGGTTCCCTAATCTATGTAGAACTCTGTATTCATGTGTGAGTACTTATCCTGTTGTGTTGTGATCTTTTTGTTTTCTCCACTTAAAGGCGACCGTACGATTGGAATGTTGAGGACGAAGCTTCTCGAACGCCAACGATCCGTAAACGAAATTCGCGTAACTCGCCCGCTCTGTCAGCTTCATTATCGTTCTTGATTTACTCAAGAATGGCAACCGCTCCAGCAAAAGCCACAGGATGATTTTCATGACCAAATTTTTCACAAACAGCAGGAAGCTGCCGCCTCAAACTGCTTACAACAAGAACATAAGGAGTGCTGGCATCAATCCATCAGAACAACAGCAGGCTGCATATCGAGCTCAACAAAGCATACCATCCAGACGTTGTCCGACGACGTTGTCTTCTACATTGCATCGACCTATAATGATTTTGGAGACGAAAATCTGGCTGAAAGAGAACGTGACAATAGCGGCGGACCACTAAGTTTCCAACTTTCTTAGGCTTTAGAGCAACGCAGGGAAAGGCCATCCGCGTGCAGAGGAGGTATTTATAGACGTGTTCGTTCAAAGCATTGGGCTGCACCTTTCACGAGGTTTGGTGGTTGGAAAGTAACACATATATCAACGTGTTCTTGTAGCATCGTTATATCTACATCTCTGCTGTCGTCGTCTCGGCGATGATGTAATTGGGTGGCGATTTCCACGCTGCTATTGGATATATAGTAAAAACAATAACAACACTCATGATCACTATTAATAATCTTAACTAGTTTCTCTAGCTGCCAAGAACGACCGACAACTAGTAGTTGATCGAGTACGTAGCGCTGTCGTTGCCCTCGGCACAGTCTCCCCGTGCCAGAATACCAATCAGCACTACACTGGCCGGAATCCCCGAGTCCGTATAGATCGCCCGGCACGCCACGATTCTGTCTCCATCCTGGTTCGGGACACAGAGGGGAGGCACAGGTGTGCTATATGTACAGCTGCTTTATTCGAAAGCTTCGAATCGAGTAACGACGGACGTGATTGATGCTGGCTATTGATATAGAGTATGTTAACCACCTACCATAATCTGCAGCGAACAGTAGCCACAGTTATTGATGTAATTCGGGTAAGGTTATCGTGCGGCTAATTTACAGCCGCCTATCATTTTGTTCTTAACTTGTCTGCGATTGATTTGTTTATGGACATGCATAGACGCGAGCGTGCGAGTGGTGGTGCACTACTGGCTAATCGACTGAGCGAATGAATTTGGCATCTGACAAGCAGTTGGCGTATAGAACAGAACGCCTGTAAAAAAAGAAACATATATATTATTAAGCGGCCGGGCATCATCTTCCACCTGTTTAGACGTCACACTAGCGCACCTGCGAACCGTTTGCTGGGCCTCAACATCAGCATAGACAAGACTAACGGCTACAAAGAAGAATGCGGCTGCAAAGAATGGGCATACTCTGGTATGGAGAAGCGGGCGAACCGGAACACATCGAAGCGGCGATGAGCATAACAATGACGAGCAGGCAAAAACGAACTTATGGGCCAAACGGCGGCGGGAATTGTTTCGAATAACGTATGCTCAACTATTTCTCTCGTTTTCGAACCCCGCGTGCAGTTCTAACATGGTGGTTGGGTGGGAGTGCCGAAAAGCCTCGGTTACGTACGGACTATACAGGAGGATAGCCATTTGGGTGATGATTCTCCATGATCGTTCTCACTGTAGTGCTGTTGATAGTAGTTGTAGGGAAAACGTGTAGATAGTAATGGCGAGACCGTCGATACTCTATGATGACAAAGAGCGAGTGATCAGACACTATTTATTATGTCGAGGAATTTGCTGAGTTAGTAGTCGGCTATGGTGTAAACTGGTACATTAGGAGGAACATCCATGGGTTGATTGGATAACACGCATGGGTAAGTTTTACGGCGGTTGCGGTGGACCGATATAAGCCTGTGGTAGCGGAAACGGGATCCACACTGCAACTAATTGCAACAACTCAACATCATTGACAGCGATATCGACAGCAATGGCACCAAAACCAATGGCCAAACAGTTAAACAGTACAATAACGACAGGGCCCTAAATTGCGCAGAAGCAATCATAACGATACGAACAATATTAATCAGAATACCGGAGTTTATAGAGTACGTTGGGTGGTAAAGCTTGTGTGCAAATTGAGCAAATGAAGCAGGATCGTTAAAATATCGATGTACATGTAGAGTGGTACATTGACTGACTGGCTGAGTGGCTAGGAACGTTTGTTTCTTTGCTGTATAATACTGTGGATGTTGTTAGTGTTGGCACTGTCATTGTTGTGGTTGGCTGCAAAGTATGCGGGTATACGCTTATCCGGAGAAGTGATCGAGTGAAATTTGCATGCTTGTATATATTGTAGATCAGTAAAAGACGATTTCGCTACGTGACACAATTTGGGTTATTCATGGCCGACACTGCGCTGGATGGGTTCGTTTAAGAATATATATATATATATATATATAAACATACATGTTCTGTTACTTTTTAACTTATGCGTGCGATTTTCATCGTTGCATATAGAATCCTTGTACTATATTGAACGATACTACTGGTTCGACGGGACAGCGAATATCTCACACAAGCAAGCGACTCCAAGCGAGGTCATGGTGCGCCCTTAGTCTAGGCGTCGACTCATTCCGTTGTTCCACGTGCACATCCACATGTCTTAGCGGAAGACTCCAGAAGCTACGTTGCCAATTCATTGTATTACCTATCGTAATGTTTGCCGAAACACGACACGGGTTGCGAGCCGATTTTGTGCTTAACAATAATATTAATAATGACGAGATATATATATAGTATCAGGAAAGTTTGCATACGAAAGGATTGTAGTCGTTGAAACGAGAGGAAAACGACCTGTTTGAAGGCGCTGTGCAGAGGCGGAGGCTAAACAGATATGTAGAACGGCGTATATTCTGTTAAAATGTTGTTCGTGGTCGCCGCAGCCGCAATCTGTGCTTATCTCGCCTCACAGTACATACTTACCCCCACATACACTCGGGGCACACTGGGAACAGCGTACAGGAGATTTGTCAGAGGATTAGAAGTTGTGAACGAGAGTATATATATATATATATATAGGGAATTTTAGAATAGACGGTGAGGGCTAGAAGCAACGCCGAGATTTTTAGCCTCTTCCCCCTACCTATATAAAATACATACAACTGTACATAATCTTGATGTTCATACATATGTTTTGTCCGATTTTATTTATGCATCCGTGTATCTTCTATACCAGCAAGCAACTTAGACGACGACTGTGGTAATATTGTCTCTGAGTGGGTCAAGCGGTTATTGCTAACATGATGCGAACAGCGCAGGTTTTTCAATGGGCGCGCTTCGATGTGAATATGTATTCGAGTGATACGGTGGTAGATTTACGGGTCTGCCGAAAACCCCTCAGTGCGGAGAGCTAAGCACTAACTTGTTTGAAAGCCACCGAGAGAGAGAGAGAGTCCGCTTTCGATCAGAATGATGAGACGCGACTTGCTGGGGACCAATTCCAGCAGTTCATTTTCGGTTGCCGTTATGATTGTATCTGTAGCCGATGCGTGCGATGATAACATGTGTTGATGATTGCTCATCAGGTTGCTGCAGGTATCCTCCTTAGCCCTTAGTCCATTTTCTGGTACTTTTCGATAGATGCGATGAGCACCAACCTAGTGGACAAAGTGGCGGTTTTATTGGAATATATGTACGCAGAAGCACTACCGATCGGGCTCACGTACGATATTCAAGAAGAGACTTACAAGAGTTTGATTTTGTCTGCCGAACTATTGGAGAAGAGGCGTAGATTATTTAAACAAAACGAAAGAGAGGAAAGAAAGAAGTAGGAGCGAAGGCAAACTAATTCGATCAGTTGTCTCATGTCAGTGAGCGGATAAATTTGTGGTAGAGTACGTTTCTTGTCAAACATATTTAATCCACCTCGTTTCTACTTATCGTAAGTTTGCAGATGTCGTGTCGACGTTCTAATGCCGTCGAAACTAGGTTTAAAACTTTGATAACCCAAAACAGTGGGTTGGAACATCCAGCGTCATCCGACTGTCTACGTTGGCCCGTGTACCCGTTTGAGCTTGAAACACAGATGGCCATCGATGTAGATCGAAGAGTTTAAGAAAAAGGCAAATAGCCCTTCTCCTGTTCCGGTTTTCCCCCATTGCAACGTTGATTAAAACGTTTCGGTGTATATACTACATACAGCATGTAAAAATGGCGAATATTAATAGTGATGATATCTCTGTACATAAGTGGTGCAATAAACCTTAATAAATACAATGTATTGCCGAAAAAATACCCTCCTGCTACTGCAGCATTCTGCATATGTGAAAGGAATGACGTCAATGATGACGACAGTAATAAGAACAATAACAAATGAGCATAAAAATAAAAATGTTATTGCCGACCAGTGGCTGTTATTCTTTCTATATGTTGTAGTGCAGGGTTTGCCAGGAAAGTAAAGCCTTTAATTATCGGACGTAATGTGAGAACCATATATAATTGCGTTTATAATCACCGATGAAATTGTGTTTATACTGACGCTTTTTCAGGTAGTGCAACTTTGATCTAGAATGCTGACTGATTATTGGATTAAACTATTCTTCCACTGGGCAAAGTGTTTTTTACAATAATCCTGAGTTCATACACCGTATACTTCCCAACGCGTCTACCTTTCGGATAAATGTTGAACTAAACTAGTACAGCTAATCCGTAAAATGGTATTTGATAATAATACCAATGATTATTAAGAAGAGCACTAAATATGTACGTGTTTTCACTGTACACCTGACATATTTTAAGCATGCGTTTGAGTTACTTCTGGGCATGTTAATTAGACAAAAAAATGAAAATTATCATTGATTTTATATAAGCGGTTTTCCATTGGCTATATTTTGCGCTCTAAGTGTGTGTACAAGCACAGTTCTCGAAGTAGGCTTTAAAATTCTTCGATTTCATTTGAAATAGCAGGATAGTACTGAGATAAACCACAAGGTGTGGCGGACGACTGCTGTTAGATGGTGTCGCGGTTGTCTCTCTCTGTCGCACATTAATTAACGCATTACAATTGCAGATTAATTCAACGTACGAATAAGCAATGATCTGAAAATACTATATATATAATCGCTCACAAATAGCAATATTCCATACAACATACGTATTTCCTTAGGTGTGTTCTCGCCGCCCTCCCATAGTGCAAATATGTTTGTGTATGTCTGGATCTGTACAAATCTGTATGTTTACGTGTAGCGTGTGGTTTATATGTGTGTCTGGTGGTCATCAGTGGCGGTCTAGCTGTCGTGGCCAGATGATGCGCAAACCATGTTATGTTAGGCGCTGGGTTTGTTGTGTTCTTCATTTGTACTATAATTTGTTATTATAAATATCAGATTATAAAGAGTCGCCTTGTAATAATAGATGCTTACTTTGCGAAAGATACCTGGCGATTTATCTGGAAGGCAGTGGACGCTCAATTGTATCTGAAGGAATATGCCCGCCCGAGGAATTGCAAACGAGGTCGACAGGAGTACAGAAGCAGCCCTATCTCACCACACAAGTAAAACAAGGGATAGTGGCATTTTTTTCTAACCGAGTCGTTCTCGCAGTCTTCGCCGTAGTTCCAAGACAAAGGCCCACTGACGCGGGTGTCTCCCAGGACGAACACCCTGAAAGAAAACCCGGAAATGAATCTCATCTTGTGGTGCATCACCCGCTAGGACCCAGAGACTGGCAATCTTTCCGAGTGCCAAGGTGAAAGGCCTGGTACGGCTCCCCTCCTAAAACGCCAATTAAGATGTGTACAACTGCAGGGGCGTGCCGCTTACTTAGGGCCCGGGTTGAGAAAGCGCGTCACAGGGCCCACGCTCATCAACGGACGGTCAGCGCGTTGCTCCTTGCCGAAACGATCCCTTGGGATTTAATGGCGAACAAGCGCTGCCGCGCTCAGCGGACTCAACGCGCAAAATAACATGAGGAGCATAGGCGGAATATAGGCCGGTGGCGGGAGGAATGGGATGGCCTGGAAGAAAACGTTCTTAGTTTCTGCCCACTCGCATCGAACCCGTGCTTCTCGCGTGGCTTCTCTTGTCGCGAGGCGCACGCAAATGCACCACGCCACCGGGTTTGTCTCGCTCTCTAACATCAAGAAGTGTCTAGAGCGATCGTAGCGGAACTCATATTTTACATAACTGAGGTCCTCGCGATTCGCGGAGACTTCCAGACGCACAGCTCTATATGCGTCCACTGCGGCGATGGACTTAAGGACACTCTAGAAGAGAGGACACCCATTCGTAATAAAGACGATTCGCTCTTTTTAAATCGTTCTGCGTGGAAATGCCAATTTAAAGTTGGATAGGATGAGTTTTAATTTAACGGTTAGTTTGCGCACCAGGATACCACGGAAGGAGTTAATGTGTCAATGCTGCTAGTATTTGTTTCGTTTCCAGTTAAATTTAATTATTATATGCAAGAATAGGTTATTAAGCTCTAAAGCTACGAGGAATTACTGAGTTTAAATAAATTTGCTGTTCAGACAAGATGGTCTCAATAAAAAAAATATATATATATTTCTAAACTTCACATCTGAATCCTACTATAGTGCACTAGCACTGCGCCTTTCCTGTCTTCTTCAGACCTGAACTGTCTGATTATGTTTTCCAAAGAACCTAATCTTACATGGTGTATGGTGCTCTCGCGCCTAGAAATGAAGTATGACGTTACGTCTTTTAGAACTCCTTCGATATTCGACAGCAGAGTTTTCGTAGTTCTACGGCAAACCAAAAAAATGCTGTTTGAAGAAATCCTACGACGCAGAACTGGGCAGAATATGAGATCTCACGGAAGGCCTTTCGTCGCGTACAGTTCGACCAGAGACGCGTTTTGAACCATGACCACCACAAAACAGCTTTTTTTTAGAATGCATAATGTTTAACTAATAACATCATGCTTCTGCTCTGATATGTACAACCGATTATTCGGTCGAATAGGCAATGCTCTTAGCACGTTGCGAATCTGGGAAATTCCCAGGGGGGGGTACACAAGGCCGCTCTTATATATAATGTTCGTCTTGGATATAAATCACTACTTGCGAGCTGAGGTCATATACCACAAGTGTACAGATAACTTAAATATTTTTTTTTCGTGAACTGGAGGGTTTAAGTTACGACCGATTTTGAGTTTAGGCTTTGCAATATTCGGGTCACGATTGCATGCTGAAGAGATCTCGATTTGAGACTTCTTATGGTAAAGACACCCAGACACGTACAACGCATTATACAGGACGCTAGTAAATAGCAAGCTCTTTTGATAGCTCTCCAGTTTCGGAGACCCATCAATATCGACCTGTTTGACAAATTGCTGGCGCACTTCTCAAAACGACCTGGCCGGACGTGCTTTCTTAACAAGTCTGCCATTTTTCTCTCAAAAAAAGATCTGATCAATTTATCGAATTGCAGACTGCTTAACACGTCGAAGTCCCAGGTCAATCGTAAATACAAAGCACAAAATGGCTCCTGATTTTTTCAATATCTAACTGAACAGCCTACGAAATCGTGTATCGGTGGCCCGCAAAGCTGTGGCCCGCAGGGAGACATTAAACTTCAACTTGGCGAAAGTCGAAATGGATTTGCCTGAACGGCTCTCCGTCATCATTTCTACTACTAGCGTCTGACGACGCTATCGAATGCTCTGCCAAAACAAACTCAGCTTACTCACATCGGCTTCATGGCTGTACCACCGCAAGCCCATCCCTTGTTGTGCCGAAAGATGCCTTCTAGTTTACTCTGCGCTATATTTTGGCGAGAGAAACGACATACGCAGGAGCGAGACGAAATGCGAGCGAGAAGAAAACAAACGCACGGATACGCACGGTATTTGCCGATCTACTGCAAACGTCGCTTTAGCTGACTCGGCCGCCAATTCTCCGGGCAATTGTCAGTCCCCTTTCCGTTTTCAGCTTCTCCTGGGAAGTATGCATCGACGACGGCCCCTCGAGTCGGTCACTCTCAAACACCAATTCCGGCAGCCACCGGAAAGACAAGCGAATGGCGGCCGGTGTCACCGGTCATCACTGTACCGTCATACACCGGTCAGACGGAGATTACGCGACTCACTGGCGTCGACGCAACCTGCCATGCTTGGCGCCTGCCTGCACAGCTGATGTCACACAGCAAGCGAGAGAGAGAGAGAGAGATAGGGGCGAAAGAGAGAGCGAGAGGGAGAGAGAGACGCAAAGACGAAGGAACAGGGAGAGAAAGCGAGGGATTGAGGTGCAGCAGGTGAAGGCTAGCCGACCTAAATGCACTAAAAAGTGCATACGAGACGTGGCTGTGTACATAGCGCACGTGCCTCTGTGCGAGGTGCCGGCCAAATAATACGTTCAGGCGAGCGTATAAGCACGTTGTTGTGCAACCATCTAACCGGCCCATTGTAATTAGCGTACCGTCAGGTGGTAGCAGCAGCAGCAGTCTCCAACGGTTGGTGCCCACCAACGCGAAGAAGCCGGCTTGTGACTTCAAGCCTTCTTTGCTTCCTGCTAAGCCGTCGTCGTCGTCGTCGTCGCCTTAGATGCTAGGCAACAACGAAGTCTCGCAACTTCGCGGAACTCAAACTCTGCGTATCGAGTCAAATATACTACAGCCACGGCGGCCAATTGGCACGTACGTGGTATTTGAACAGTCACGGATGTTTGCACCTTCGCAAATTCACCAACCGGTCATCATCACGAATGCAGTATCATTCACATTTCATATGTGAATATTTTCATGTTTGGCAATTCATTATGGGAATACACAGCGCCGCTGGTGTTGGTCGAACGTTTTGAGAATGATTGAAGTTTACTTGCGCAATGCATTTAGATGCTTTGCACTGTTAGCTTGTGTTCCCGATGAGTCTGAGCATTCCCATAAAGACTAGGCTGTCGCAGGAGTGATTATTCTTATCACGAAATCCTATACACAATTTCTTCACAGAGTTCGATTGGCCATCTGGGCTTCTGTGCTTTAGCATAAAGGGAAAAATTAAACTGCCTGCGCGTAATAATCCTCTTTTATTCTACTTAATCATATTTGTTTGAAAAATTATTACCTGTTTCCGTAAAACACGTGTAAACAAACAAACCGTTGTAAACACGTGCGACAAAGATTTTAAAACTGGCTGAACTGGGTAGACAACTGGTGGTCGTTTATCACTCGCTTCCCTTTATTTCACTTCAATATACATTTTTAGTGTTTATCAGTTGGATAGAAAATAAAGTGGGAATAACTACATTTTGTTTTCTAGATTCTAAAATAACCGAGAACAGTCAATAACAGAACACTTTTCCTTTATGAGTGCTACCTTTGTGTCACTCCTTCGTGGACTACCATCTTGATATGTACAGGATGAACGAACAGTCCTCCGGTTCGCGGCGGATCGGTTCTTGCAAAGACGCTGCAGCAAAACACTTCTTTAATGTACCGCTCCGTTTGTGCAAAGTAGTTCGTAACGGTCTAGCTAATTATGGTGCCTTAATCTTCATGATTTCTTTTGCTCAATTGGCTAAACCTCTCTTGAGGACAGATCTATGTACAAGTTTTTGAAGGACAAGATTAATGAAGTAAAGCCCGCTGTCTCTTTTGTTAGTTATGCGCCCATGGTGATCCAATGTCACGAGTGGACGAGCGGAACGAAGCGCACCATGTCAGCCTATCGGGACGTGAATTCAGCACGTGAATGTAAAACAAGTTCGAATCTTCTCCAGACAGAATCGAATTGAGACTGTCTCATTAACAAATCCCGTACGGATTTTGTCGTTCAGTGATACTAAGAAGTACAAAAGACCGGGTGCTTAGATAGTCGTCGATGGCTATGCAGTAAAACCAGAATGTGTGAGCGTCAACAGCGGTAGTATGTACTAAGACCCTGAGTGGCGTTCCATGAAAACCTGATATTTCGCAGACCTGTGTAGGGACTCTGATATCTCCGGGCGTGTAACGGCCTATATATTGAAAGATCTATTGAAAGATACAGGATTCATGTGAGCGTAGTTCAACCGTTGATACTATACAGTCAATCCATCACCACCGCACTGTCCGCCCATGAACTGCACATACATTAATTTTTTGAGCGATGTTCATTGAGAATAGATCACGATAAACTATACCGCTGAGGGTTAACGAATATTCCGCCACGAGGACTGTTGGGGAATTCCAAGACACCTCAACATATCTGCTTGTGGTGCCGTTCTAAGCGTATCTGATATAAAAGAATTACATGTTTATTTAGGTATACAAGTCAAGCAAATAATAAAACCATCCATTCATTCACATTAAATAAAATCTCTCCCGCGGCTACCTTTAACGGCGTTTAGGGGAAGCTCTGGGAGCGCAAGCGGCGCCTCAATATTTTCCCGTCGAGAATGACTTTGTGCTCTCTTCGAACTCTCGTCGAAGTTGTGAATTTTTTCGTCGTTATTTCTTCGTAGTCTTCAACGTCGTCGTCAGGTGACGCCGCTGGCTTCCCCCGCCGTCTACCATGACCGCCATTTTTAATGTACTATACACCTTACATACTGGGTGCTTTACTGCCTCACATCGTGATACATTAACACCGCATCGACCGTTTTCTAGCCCTCCGTCAGACGACATTAGAATACAGTTTGAATAGACCACATTCGTACGTTTCTATCGCCGCTGTGTTGCTTTCGATTCGTCTATAGTTGACAAGCAGCAGCCTTCGGATATCGGTCTGGGAGTACTGAGACCGCGTTCAGCTGTCTGCGTGCAAGCCCGATGACGTATTTGCGCTGTGCACGTGAGGTTTATGATTTGGTCGTGCAGACATGGGAGCCGGTGAGGGTGTGTGCATAGTGTATTATGGCCACTGCCAGAGATGTACCGGAGGCGGCAAGACACATGAGGAATACGATGTTGCTGCTAACGCGACTTCGCAGTCTAGTGTGGCTAGCAGCAGATCGACCGTCGGCGCTTCTTGTTGTGGAGACACTGACGTCCCCATCGACGTGCTCGGTGCGCCGTGTGACGTGGATAATACCTCTCGTGCGATGAATTCCTGCTGGGATTTCTTCAGCTGTCGTCGCGGTAAGCTTTCTCGGCAGCCTATGTTCACCACACGATGAACGCAGTCTTTCTCGTCATCCGACGTTGCAGGTGAATGCAACTCCACGTTTCGTCGATTTACTAGATCGAACATGAGATGTGGTGTGACATTGTAGAAGACAGCATTGTCTGGCTGGCACTGCAATCGCGCCCCTACACGACGGCGCCGCTGGCTGGTGCACCTAACGGAACGGTTCAAGCTTTCCAGACGACCTATAGTTAGTTCCCTTGTGTGGTCATTGTGGGTCGGCTAATAGATTGCACGATGTTTCTTGGTCCTGGTACTGTCGAGGGGTTGAAATTCTCCTCTTTTAGTGACGATCGCAATCGCGCCGTCGTCACCCAACCGTAATAGAAACTCGGATGTTGGAATTCTACCTAGATGGTGAAATTGGAATTCCTCGAGATGCCGTTGCACCAGTGGCGACGGACTTCTCGATGGTTAAGGCGGCCGCTCGTACTCACTGATCATCGTGGCCGTAATTGTTGGGGCCAGCGATGGTCCCAAGTTGTCGCAGCCACTCACGGGCCCGGTTGGCCGAGCCTCCGTTGAACCGCGGGGGGTTTTGCGGAAATAACATCATCATCCGCATTGGAAGCGGTCTAGAAGGGAGGACGGTTGGCTCGAGAACCGCCAGATCGCCGGCAACGCGGCGGGTGCGGTGCTTGTTGCGATAGTTTATGCTCGAGACGAGAGGTTCTGGACGATATCGTGTTTGATGTCGTGGTTGACTTTCGGTCGGTCCTTAGTGCATCGAATGCCATCATATGCCCTAGCCGGGCAAAAAGAGCAAGTTTGTGTGAGATTTTCTGGTTGTCCAGCAGAGCTAGCATGCCAAGCGCTGTTGGCTTTGCGCTTGGAACGAACGGACGGCTTCGTTGGTGAACATGGCCGGGTCCGTAGCTGCGGCTGGCTAGTGGATTGGCGCTGGCTGAAAGTCGTTAAGCATGGCTATTTGGCTTTGCTGAGTAAATGGACGCTGGTTGGTTTCTCGGCACGGTCGACTGTTGTTGCCTCTGTTGGCGCATGATGCACATCCGTCACCGGCAGGCAGCAGTGACCAGTGTAGGGTTTAGAAACCTACTCAACCCGGATTGATGTCCACTCTCTAGGGCCATGGATTGTTTCGGCACTACCCCGACACCGTGAAAAAGTTCGGTCTCGCTCTTACTCATTAGATCCTGCTCTTGTTGTATTCCGTCCTGGCGGAGGTATCGAGAACCCACTGAAGGCCCAGCTGCTGCAGCCCTTATGCCGGCTCCTCCCCTATCTCAGCCGACTACTCGTGGACGCCTCGCTAATTACTTCCGCCCCTTTAAGAAAAGTCTATCGTTATTGCTATTACGGTGTCGAAATATGTCCGACACTCTTTCCATACATTTGCCTTATCACAGAACTCACAGGATCAGTCACACAAGCATAGAGGCATACGAGTGCATTCATGTACGGTATTTGTAATTACATCACTATTCGGTATTGTTGATTACATTACATTACACGTATTCTTTAAATCTCGGAAACGGCATTCATTTCCGTTCATCTTGAACATATATAGAATATGTTGTATATGCATCTCCGGAAGATGTCAGCGACCTGACGCCCAGATAGCTGGCGCTGACCGACATGTTTCATGATGATATTTGACGCAGACAAGGCCGCAAAATTTGAAGCAACCCTCATCGGAAGGGTTATGGAACACAATGCGGTGGCACAGTTTGTGGTGGAACCCATGGACGGAGTAGCGGGTGAGAACGTCCAACATTGCTGGTGTTTTGTAGAACGCTTCTGGCACTTCCCTCATCTTCTGCTCGAAGTGCCTACGGAATTGTCGCAGTGACGCGGTGGTGGGAAGTTGAAAGCGGTTTACCAGATCCTCGATGAACGGCGTGGTCCTGGACAGACTATAAGTTAGCCTGTTTTGTGCATTTCTAGGGAGGCCCAAAACTCTCTTAAGGAACGTTGCCTTAACCGTGTCGAGGGCGGTAAGTTGCTGAGCGGATAGGTGTTCCCAAATTAATGTGATAACATAAGATGCCACCGAGGCCATCTTCAGGTTAAACAGTATTAAAGCTGTTTTTACTGAGAGCTTCTGTGAAGCCGAGATTGAGGTCATGGCGACGAGGCTGCTATTTTTTAGCTGAGTTATGTGGGCCGCAAAAAATGTGCCGTTTGGCGTTAGTTTGACACCCAGGTAGGTAAACTCCGGGACAAATTCTACAGAGACACCGCCCAAGCTGAGCCTATCACTTCTCTTCAGGGGCCTCCGGATCTGTATTTCATAGCTTTTGTCTTCGATGCGTTAGTCGTTAAACTATTTTGCTTGCTGTATGTCTCCAGCATCCTCAGGGACCTTTTTAGATCCATGAACACTCTACTGTATACCACCAGGTCATTGGCATAGTGAGTTATGCGGACACAGGGGTAGTGGACATTAATAGGAAAGGCTGGTATTCCTGAATGCCGTTATCTAGAATGACCGGGTTTGCTTTCAGGATAGCTGCCAGTATCCCCAAAACTCGTGGGCCCACGCCCGCGGCGGCTAGCTTCTCCATGACAATATCCCTGGGGGCAGTGTCAAACGCCGTAGTCTGCAAATACAGCGTACAGTGCTTGGTGCTTGACGGTGACCTAGCGCTTCACCTCGTCTAAAAGCTCCTGGGATGCGGTCATTGTCGAATGTCTCGCGCGAAATCCATGCTGTTCCGGAGGGATGATTCCTCTTGCTTCGAGATAGTATGTACGGTATAGTATGCCAATGTCCTGGCTTCTACGCTCTCGGAAATTCCCATCCTGTTGGCAACGTTATTCGATTTAACACCGCAAGTAATTTTAGTGAATATTTTGGCTTTGTTTTTCCCGATCAGCGTATATCTTGGCGTTGTTTTTCCCGATCAGCGTATATCTTGGCTTTGTTTTCCCCGATCCTCCTCGTCTCCATAGTGATGTCACTGTTGCTGTTTTCCGTGAAGCCCAGTCGTCGGACAAGCTTGTGATCGCCTAGTACAGCCGTAATGCATTTCAAACGCACGCGCTCTATTGTTTCTTGTTGGTTGCATGCCACACTTCACTCACCGGGTAAACTGAATTCTAGGGTTTATATATCTCCTATAGTTTCTCCTGGTGAGCAGCACTTCTGCCCGAGTCAGACCCAGCAGTAGACTCTGCATCCGTTGCCCTGGATGCATGCGTCATTGTCTACGTAATCTACTGCCGTTCCGCACTCTGTAGTGCTTCCCTGAGCCCGTCATGCGCTCTTGTAGACGTTGTGTCGCGGTGTCTAATATTCACCTCTCTATTTGTTTATTAAACAGACTCACACGTGACGATCTATCCTTATTCTTCTATAAGTGTGTGTTCTTGTATCGAGACAGGCTTCTGATGTATTTTGCCGTCGAGTTTTCATTATGGTCAATACCATAAGAGGACGCCTAAGAGCTGTGACTGCGTTTTCTTTTTTTTATCTGGTACGTAGTTTGGGATGCCATCTAGGATATTTTCAAGATAGTTATGTACATTTAGCCTGGTTCGTTTCGCTGTAGTTCGTTCTCTGGTATATACACAAGTATGTTTCTCTCTCTATGTAACGTTCTTCAAGAAGCACTACTGTGCTTTGTCTCGGATTACAAAAAAGGTGCAGTTCGTTCTCGATCTGTGTGGGGATCTCTAATGACCATAGGTGGCCGGGATTCAAGTGCAGACCAACCCTCTTTACTGGACGCGACGCGCACCATCTCCATCATCGACGCCAGCATGATTAAGTTATCTTACGTACTATGCACTCTGAGTCTGTTTCTTATTTCTCCAAATACTATGTTCCCCTTCGACTGTTTTACCAACCTGGTGTACGCCTTATTTTATAAGCAGTACTCACACCGTGAATACAATAATGGATTACCATTTGTTTAGTAGCGCTACTCTTCAGTTATTCAGGGCCCTTCGATTATTGCCCTCGAAAAGTGCGTTTAACAGCCGTTATTTCCGCATCGCTCAGCTCAGATTTAAGGGTGCTGCTAGTATCGCATCCAGACACGTTGCGGATCTGCAAGACATGTTCCTTAGAAGTTTTCCACTTACGGCGAAGTGATTGTAATGTCAGTATTCGTAGCTATTCGACGTTCGTCCTTTTTTCTCGCTTTTGTAATATCCGCGAAAGGCAGCGGCCCACGATGCACAGTGTAAGCATATTCTGGTCGGGGCTTCCATAGGGCGGGTGGTTAACAGGATGCTTTGCCCAGTGATGATTTTTCTCTCGTTGGCCATATCATTATCGATCTGCTAGGACTGCTACGAGCCCGATGGATTGAATAACATTGTTCCAAAGTAATACCAAAAGCAATACCAAGTCTAGTGGGAGGGGGGTCCGGGATTAGTGGGTTTGTGTGAGTGTCACACTACTCACGCAAGGTGTTTGTGACGCATGTGCATGATGCACTCCAACAATGATAACCGTATTACCTACTGATTACTATTTGCTGATTGAACTGAATGACTGTACTACACAAACAGTTCGAATGAATTGGTAGTATAGTATAAATATCAAAAGTGAATAAACTTGGAATTTAAAATGATTAGCTGTTTTCCTATCACTAAATCTGAAAAAAAAACTAGCTTACATTGCTACCTCAAGCTTCCAATAAGCGGAACCCAGTGAAACTATGTATAGTGAAATATACTTTTTCACTATGTATTCGACGATTGTCTTAAATAGCGCACAGAGGGCCACGATACTCATACTAGATGCAGAACCGATTGAAAACAAATTCAATAGTCGAGGGGTAGATAAGTCAGAGACAAGATATACTGGGCACTCACGTGCAAGTATGTATGAAGTAAAATGTCGAAAAGATCTGCAGTAATCGCATATTTACAATATTCAATGTACTCTATACATAACATGCATGCAAAAACCGTATATCAGCTAATTGTTCCTAGTTCTAATCGTTTGGCCTAATGTTTAAACAACAAAACCAACAACATCAACAACAACAATAGTAACAAACGTTGCCGCAATTTTAGGTGTTGTCGCCTGAGCCTAGCCATGATTTCTAAACGCGGTTAACTAACACAATTGCCACTACTGGTAATATGTGTTCACTAAACGACTGAACGGCGTCTGTGTGGCAAGCAGTCAAAGCTCAAAATGTCAGTAGTATATGACAGTACGCAGTTCGTTGGTTCGTTCGTTCGTTCGACCGACGTGTTCTTCCCCGTTCGTCCTTATTGTTCTCTTTCTTCGCCCTGCTTGGAGGAACTTGGAGAGGAGAAGGAAGGACCAGTTGGGATACGTTTGGATATATTAGGCTTCTGAGACCAGTAGGTGTGTGGTGTGGCGGCTTCAGCCGGGCCGGCTAGCAAGTCTGTGGCTGTAGCAGTAGATTTCCACCTATTCGCGGTGGCTCGGCCACAGTTCGGCCCGCGGTGCTGCGTACTCTATCACCGCCGAAGTGCCCCATCTTCGTCGCGACACCCCATTTCAGTTCCGATATCTTCTCTGCCCAGCCATCCCATGCACGCATGTGAGCAAATGCTCTCTCGCTACCCACCCCCTTGACGTCTTCTGCCTGTCTCACACGCTGCAGTCCAGTTTTCTCCCTCACTTTGGCATTCCCTCTTTCCTCTCTCTCTCTCTTCCTCACTTGTCGGCGCAGAACATTCTGTGCGTGTTATTACCAGGTATGGCAAAGTTTTTTCGAACAACGGTAGCAATAACAACAACAACAACAACAACAACAGCATCAACAACAACAGCAGATGTAGCAGTTACAGCCGCGCTCACTATCTTCACGAGTCTCTCCGAGGCCAATTGCCCTCGAGTGGAACATTATGAGTTCTCTCTTCTCATCTTCCCACCTTGCCCTGCCCCCTGCTCCCTGCCCCGTCCTCCCGCCCTTGGACGCATTTGCTGAGCGTCGAGGTGAGCAGCCAGCACTTCTTCTTTGAGCAAGCGCAACACCAAGCCAGGAGAAAAGCTTTAGTTTTTTTTTTACACTGCTGGGTGTTGCAACAAAAACTGGATCAATGATTAAATACATCGGCGGTAGAAGAATATTCGAATATTACTGCATATAGCTCTCGCTCTCTGTATTGCTCACTCACTGGTTACAAGATTTTCACCCAACCTAGCACCGAGACCGGCTGAAGCAAGCAGTTCCGTTGTGGCGGCGGCGGTGATGACAGTGGCTAAAGCAGTAGCAGCAGCAGGAAGCACCAGTTGCTCCTCTGCGAGGGAGGGACGAAGGGCTCCCTACGGTGACCGAGGGACCCCCGAAGCCAGGGGTCCGGACCCGGGTGTAGCGGTGGAAAGGTCGGGCAGCAGCAGCGGCGGCGGCAGCAGCAGCAGCAGCAGCTCGAACAGCCGGCATCAGGCCCCCGTAAGCGAGGCGGCGAGGTTCAGCGAGGCGCAACGCGATCGACGAGAACAAGATCCGCCACACAACTCGGCCGCCCTAGCTAAACAGTGGTACGGTGGGACACGCTGACGTCGGCCATCCAGCTAGACCTTCCCTTGAAAGAATCATCATCGACGACGACACCACTGCCACCTCCACCATCATCGCTAACAATACCACCAACACCGCCGTCGTCGCCGCTGCCACCGGGCGACTTCGCGGGGGCTATTCCCTCACCTCGGTGTCTCCACCCTCCACACCAGCCTCGGGCACCACCCTTTCCCCGGCCGTCCCTGTATCTCTTCTCCTCGTAGTGGTGGTTCTTGTCTTTTCCTTTCGTCGTCGTCGTCATCGTCTGGTCTTCGACGCCCTTTCCCTTACGACCGGGTGCCCACCCTCGGGCGTAGAGTCCCTTTCCAGACCGCGCGTGCCAGCATCAGCATCAACATCATTATCATCATCATCACCACGACCACCACAATCATCAACGCAAGCATCATCAGCAATATCATCACTGCTGGTCCCCATCGCAGGGACAGACTGATCCCGATCCTGCCAGAAGGCCCTTTCCTTCGCTAGGTTTGGCCTTAGCGAGTGGCGGGAGTCGTGTACAACGCAAGTCGGAGGTAAACGTTAAACACGTTAAACCGACGACAACGACAAAAACGATAACAGCAGCAACAACAACAGCAACAACGACAACAACAACAACGACAACAACAACAGCAAGAGCAACAACAACAACAGTGAAAACGAAGAAAAAGACGACCACACAATCAGTTTCACTCTGCAGTGAAAGAAAGAAGTAGTCAACTAAGTAGTCAGGCAGTTAGCCAATCACGCTTTTCGCAAGTTAAGAACGGAAATTTCTCATCGTCGTGGGCGTGCACTGAAATCGTCTGAAGATTGTCGACCGACCCTATTTTTCATATATATATATACACATATATATATATAGATATATACATATCCTGGTAGAGGGTAAGGAGTAGACGCGCGCCAGGATATCACCAACACAACGGCGTCAGTGCAGTTGTCATCGTCGTCATCATCATCCGATTGTTACTAGAGCATTACTAGAGGATTACTACTCGGCTTGTGATAGCAAACAGTGCTTATTGGTTACCGCCGGCAAGTGTGCCCGAAAAAGTGCTTGTTCCCTTCCCCCCCCCACCGCGCGAAGCTGGATACAAACCACGTCTGCCTATCGATCTACTGAGGTGGTTTTGTTGAAGTGTAGCCGCCGCCGCCGACAACAACGAAAAAAATCGGCCACTGTGAAATTGTGCTGTGTAGTCGTCGCAGTTGATCTTCTTTGTGTCGCCAGTAGTAGTAGTAGTAGTAGTGGTGGTAGTAGTAGATGTAGTTTCTAGCAGTGGTGAAAACTGCAAGGAATACACAGAGAAGAAAGAATACGACAACCAAGTTGAAGAAGATCTGTAGTAGTAGTAGTAATAGTAGTTGTTGTGGTTGTGATCGTTGTTGTGGTTATTGTTGTTGTTGTTGTTGTCGTCGTTGTTGTTGTTGATGTTGTGCTGTTTGAGTTGCTAAAGTGAAAGTCTACTCCGCAATCAATAACGCCTTGCTGTTGCTGCTGCTGCTGTGGCCAAAACGAGAAGAAGGTCTGCCTGCAGTGGCCGATACATAACGAAGACGGCCTGCAGTGGCCTCTCTCTAGGCGCTCTCTAGTCTAGTTGCTAGTTTTGTGTTAGTTAGCTAGTTGCTAGTTTTCGTTGTGTCGCTGTTACGCTGGTTTGGTTTCCTTGTTGGTTGGTGGGATTGTTAACGCCGCCACCGCTGTCTTCGTCGTTGTCGTCGTCGTCCTGTGAAGAATTCTCTAGTGGCTAAACTGCCGCGATTGCTGCTGCTGTTGCTGCTGATATTGTTGTTGCTCTAGCTAGCGCCAATCTTCACCAAGAGTTCTGCTTCATCATTTCTCATCATCTCGAGGATATTGTGATTCAATAACTACGACAACAACAACCACCGACAACAACAACAACAACAACAGCAACGACGAGGACGACGACGACGACATCAACAACAACAACGAAGACGACGACAACGACAACATCAGCAGCAATAACAACAACAACAACCAATAACCACCTCAACGAAGTAACGAAACAACGCGTAAGACTTGTTTTCAGTGGCTATCAATGCGCATGCCTGCCTGTGATGTGATGTGAAGTGCCCACTACCTAGTGTCTGTTTTGTCCTTCGTACGCTGCGGCGCGCTCTTCTTCTCTTGGTTCCAAGAAGAAGTGATTGAGTGAGTGAGTGAGTGAGGAAGTGGGTGATTGCGTAGTCCACTCGCACAAGCACGCGCGCTACCCCCTTCATCCTTCATTACGAACTTCATCATCAGCGCCATCAGCGTCTCAACAATCACCAGCTGCAGCAGCAGCAGAGAGCAAGCAGAAAAAAGCACAAACAGCCTTAATCGCACCGCCAGAAAGTAAGTGATTAGCAATTACAGCTGTTACAACATATGTTGTAATTGATTAACAAGTTCAAAGTTAATTCGTTGTTGTTGTTGTTGTTGTTGTCGTCGTTCACGAATGTTGGTTCGATTGATACCGTAAAGTTATATCCGGGCCGTCATTGCTGTAGGGGCCTCGGACGTGACAAGTGCGTGCTTCATTTGGCCGACTAACAACGCAAAGTTGTTGTTATTGTTGTTTTTATTGTTGTTGTCGTGGCTGCTGTTGTCCTTATGATTGTTATTCAAGCTGATGTTGTTATAGGGGTTCTTCTTCATCATCGTCATCGACTCCTCCATGAGATTATGCCTTGGGTTTAATCCTCCTCATGATCGATTGCTTTCTTATTCTTGTTCTTCATCATCTCATCTAATTGATGATTTGCTTTGCTATGAATTGTGCTCTTTTCCATCGGTTGCTAGGCCGACAGGTAGGAGAGATAGGTGATCGTGGTCCTTTAGTTGTGCTAGTTACTTATTATTATATTCGAGCCTATTACTTAGTAGAGTTGTAGGTTCTCATCGTAAGGAAGTAACGTGGCGGCGTGGTCTAGCGGGCATCAGTAGTGCTCTGATCACGGGTGTCATCTAGCTAAATGTTGCCGATCCCCGATCCCCGATTCCCGATGTTGTTGATCGAATTTTCTTTGACTCTTTCTTTGCTCATTGAGAGTGGATAATAAACCACCTACTGTTGAAGGTCAACAGCCCTACTGCCAGAAGGATGACGTAGGGAAAACGCTAGACATCTCACCACTGTCTGGCCCTCGGCGGCTCATTGAAGATGGTATGCCTCACGGCGATTCCAAGCCCGTAGCAGGGGACGGGAAATAGTCTAGAGTTCAAATAAGAGTAGGAGTAGACACTTTAGTCGTAGTAGTAAACATTTCAATAGTAGTATTAGTCATAGGAGCGGACTTTCGTAGTAGAAGTAGGAATGCAAACTTTAGCAGAAGTAGGAGCAGACTTAAGCAGTAGTAGAAGTAGACTTCAGTAGTAGTAGTAGTAGTGGGAGTAGGCTTCAGCTGTAGTAGGAACAGACTTTTCAGCAGTAATAGGAACAGACTTCAGCAGTAATAGGAACAGACTTCAGCAGAAGTAGGAGCAGACTTTTCAGCAGTAATAGGAACAGACTTTAGCAGAAAAAGGACACAGACTTCAGCAGTAGTAGGAGTAGACTTCAGCAGTATTTGGAGTAGACTTTAGCAGAAGTAGGAGTAGACAGACTTCAGCAAAAGTAGAAGCAGACTTCAGCAGAAGTAGAAGCAGACTTCAGCAGATGTAGGAGCAGACTTTAGCAGAAGTGGAGGTAGACTTCAGCAGAAGTAGGAGCAGACTTCAGCACAAGTAGGAGTAGACTTCAGTTGTAGTAGGAGTAGACTTCAGCAGAAGTAGGAGCAGATGAGGCAGGTAGCACAAGTCGTAGTGGTACTGTTTTAGTAACCCAAGTCGAATTCGGAGCAGTGTGTAGGTAGGTGTCTGCCTACGATGTAATATGTATGCTTGTGGCGGGCTAGCCGTCTTGAATATTGGCGCGTCTGCTCATCGCCGTCGTGCGCCGCTGCTGCCGCCGCCGCCGGCTGGTTGGTTGGTTGGTGGGTCGGTCAATCTGGCTACCCATTGGTGTGTCCGTGTATTCTTCTGTCTATCTGTTTGTCCGGCTGGCCATGCGCCCGTGCTTGTTTGCGTGCACGCTGAGCTGCCGCCACCTCTGCCGGCGCTGCTGCTGCTGCTGCTGCTGTTGTTGCCGCTGCGGCCGCTAGACGGGTGGCTTCAGCTGTATTCGTTGTCATTGCCGCCGCCGCTGCTGTTGCAGCTGTTAATGTTGCTTCTGTTGTTCCGGCGAGAAATACGGTTTTGCCGATCGATAGTCGTCACCAAGTTGACGTGCGACGGCAGTGGTGGCGGCGGCGCCAGTTGGTTTGTTGGTTTGCTAGTTGGTCGGCCCACCCGACCGCCCGTTGTCGTCGGTGGTGGTCGCCGTTGTCGTCTGCTGCTGCTGCTGCTGGATCATTATCATCATCATCATCACCACCACCATCTCTATCCTTGTTGCCTCCTGTTGGACTGTTTGTGTGTGGGTCTCTGTCTACCTGCTTTAGCTAGCTCTGCGTGGTCCATCAGGGGTCTCTCTCTCCCCCCCCCTCTATCTCTCTCTATCTATCTCTCTCTCTCTCTCTGTGAGTATTTGGACTGTGTGTATGTGAGTGTGGGTGTGTGTTTGTCTCTCTCTGGCCGTCAGTCTGCGTTCTCCGCCGCCCCTGCAGCAGCCGCAGCCGCCGCTTGGCGCTAAGCGCTAACGGAGGAAGGAAGAAGGAAGAAGGGAGGAAGGAAAGGAGTGTTGTTATAATAGTCGTAGTAGTAGTAGTAGTAGTAGTAGTAGTAGTTGTTGTTGTTGTTGTTGTTGTTGTTGTTGTTGTTGTAGCAGAAGCAGCAGCAGCAGCAGTCGAGGAGGAAAAGGCGTTGAAGTGGTCTCCTCCGCCGCCGCCGCCGCCGCCGCTGTGGGCGACCCCGCGGTTGTGTGTTGTTGTGTGTTGCAATCATCATCACTATCACCATCATCATCATCATCATCATCGCCATCATCATTATCATCATCACTATGATCAGCTGCTGCGACTTGCTGCATGTTCCGCCGGTGTTTTTGATATTCGACGACGGGTGGGTGTCTATCTGGCCGTGCGTTCGTCTGTCTGTATGTTTATCTACCCGTTCTGTGAGTGACGACGTTTGTCGGTTTGTTGTTGTTACTGTTGTTGTTGTTGTTGGTGGTGCTGTTGTTGGTGGTGCTGTTGTTGATCGTGTTGCTGCTGCTGCTGCTGTTGTTATTGTTGTTGTTGTTTTTTTTTAATGTTGTCCTCGTCATCATCATCATCATCTTGGGCCATCCATCTGGCCGCGGCAAAGACTGCTGCCCCTTAGACTCTGTGCATTTTTTTTCGAAGGTGTATGTATGTTTATATGAATGTGTGGGCGCGTGAGTGTGGGTGTGTGCATTGTTTGTGTGTAAATGTGTATGCATATATTTGGGGTTGTGGCTGTGTGTGTGAGTGTCGGTGTATTAAATGTGCAATAGTTGCTGTTGTTGTTGTTGTTGTTGTTGTTGCTGTTGTTGTAGAATAGTAGTAATAGTGTTCGGTGTTTGCGGTGGCCGACTTGCGTTCGTGGCCGTAGTATGCTGGAACGGCAGCGGCAGCGGTAACAGAACCACGGGCAGACAGACAGAGAAACAGAAATAGAGGTGCTGGTGCTTTTACTGTTCCTTTTTTACTTCTACTGCTGCTGCTATTGTTGTTGTTGTTGTTGTTGTAGGTTATCTTGGTGTGGTGGTTGTTGTTGCTATTGTTGCTGTTGTTGTTGTCTTTTGTGGCCGTCACTTGTGGCTGATCGCTGAAGGGTGATCGTGGCGCACGCACGCAAGCAGAAAACTAGATATATATATATATATATATATATATATATATATATATATATATTTATATATATATGGAGTGAAATAGTATAGCAAGTAAAGTTTTCGGGCTGACCCCCAGCCAAGATTTAACGTCCACGGAACTGTTTTTCACATTGCTTCATAGACGGACCCCCATAAATACAAATGTGCAACGGTGGGGCTCGAACCCGCGCACCTACATGTCTCCTCCGGTTGCGAGGCGCAGACTTTAGCCACCACGCCACCGGGCGAAATAGTATAGCAGAGCAGATATACTAGATTCTGTAGTAGCAGTAACAGTAGTAATGGTAGTATTTAGATGGTACTTACTTACTTGGTCTCAGATAGCCGGTCACCACCAACACGACACGACCACGACGACACGACGCCTGTAGACCACGACGACTGGTGGCTTACGTTCTTTCTCCACCAAAAAAAGTCGTGGTGTAGTTAACCAGTAGTGTGGTACTGGTGCTAAGTAAGGTATGCGGGTGACTGAGTAGTCTATCTGGTTAGATCATTTGCTGGTTATTCAGGGTTGGCTGGTTGGTGTGGTGGTAAACAGCCTGTTAGTAAATTGTAAGCGATTGATGTGAGTGAGTGAGTGAATGTGTGGGTGAGTCAGTAATCTAATTAAGATAGATATATGGTTGGTTAATTAGTTCGCTGGGGTTAAACAGTAATAATATAGTGGTAATCAACCGATTGGACGACGACTATTGTGTGGTGGTCAACAGCCTATAGTTAGTAAATTGTAAACGATTGGTGTGAGTGAGTGAGTGAATGTGTGGGTGAGTAAGTAATCCAAGTAAAATAGATATATTGTTGGTTAATTAGTTGGTTGGGATTAAAAAGTAATATTGTGGTGATCAACCTATTATTGGACGACGACGACGATACAGCGACGTACCGTAAACAGAAGAGGAGGAGAAAGGAGGCTGTTGTGAGAAAGGACCAAATAAGAAAGGAATAGTAGTGGTGAAGATTACCGCGCTTCTGTTATTGCTAACGTCGCTGCTGCAGTTGTAGGTGGTAATACCGTGGTGTTACCGTGGTGTGGTGCTGTTTAGTCTCTTTGTGGCGAAGATGGTTGACGAAGCAACTAGCTAAAGGGTTCATCAACTTCAGGTTGACGTTGGATCATACTGAGAGGATTGTTTTGGTTGCTGCTTCTGCTGTTGTTGTTGCTATTGTTGTTGTTGGTGTTGCTATTGTTGTTGTTGTTGTTGTTGCAATTGTTGTTGTTTTTTTGCTGTAACCCTATTCTTCTTTTTCTGCTGCTGCTGCCACTGCTAGCGTTACGTCTGAAGGTATAACGCCGCCCCGCGTTTTGCCAATCTGTTGTGTCTGTCTTCTGTATATTCTCCTCTGTCCCATTAGCGACGTATGCCGATGCCTGCGGACGTGCTTACGCATATGTTTGTGTTGACGACGACAACGACGACGACGACGACAACAAAAACAACAACAACAACAACAGCGACGACGACGACTACGAAGTAAACGAACAACGTCGAAAACGAAAACGAAACGTTGCAACGAAACTTGGTTTTCGTTTGTGAATGAATTCTGTCTTGTTCACTGCAACAGCAGAGTGGATTTTGCGGCGTTGTTGTTATTTTGTGCTGCAGGTGGACGTGGTGGTGATGGTGCTGTTAGGAGGATACTGCTGCTATTAGAATAGTGCTGCGGCTGCGGTTAGCGGTTCTAACGATCTACGACGATTGACGCTCGAGCAACAAACACTACGAAAATCGAGCTGAGCTGTGTTGTTAGAACATTCCACATCATACGACATTACATAGCACAATATAACTCTAATTAGTTAAAATTAACGTAGCTGCAGCAGCAGCAACGGCTGAAGTTCGTCGAGTAGTTGAACGTAGATGAGAGCGACAGAGCCACAGAGTCTTCTTGTGGTCTATTAGACAGCAGTGGCAATCGTGGTGAGGTGCTGGAGGATGGCTGTGTTCGTGATGCTCGTGCAGTGTTGATGACTGTTGTGTGAGCCGCTCAAATGGATACTAATCATCATCACCTCATCTAACGTCATTGTTAATTACAAAAAAAAAACGTGATTCAGTGAGGTGTGAGACGTGAACAGCAGCAGCAAACAAGCGAGCCAGCGAGGATAAGATTTCAAAAACGAAACAGGAGGAGGAATAAACGGATAAAGGAACGTTTTAGAGAAAAATTACCACATATCTACCACGCTTGTATACTACCACCACCAACCACCATCATCACTATCACAACCACCTCATCCACGTCTACGTAGTGATCGTGATTCGATTCAAGATCTGTATGTGTTGTTGTTGAACGAACAACTCCACACGACGGCGTTCACTTGCAGTAGTGGAGTTTGGCGGCGGTGGTGGCAGTGGCGTCGGCATCATTGTCCATCAAGGAATCCACCTCTCATCCGTGAAGAAACGATTGAAAAGATTCGACTGAATCAAACGTAAGATTCTACCAAGCGAAGCCAAGCCACACAACCAGCCACAGACAACACAGCAACAACTAACAGCACACGTCCATTGCCACTACGATCGCACAGTTGTTACCCACGCGGGTAACTACTAGAGACAACATTCAGTACAATGCTAATCGTGTGGTAGTAGTAGAAGTAGGAGTAGTAGTAGAAATAGTAGTGGTGTTAGTACGGGTTTAGAAATACTATGAATAATAATCATAATGATTGCCATCAACATGATCATAATAAAAAAACGAAATCAAACAAAATCATCTAGAAACCGAACCTCCCTGCTACACCCACATATACATACACACACAGTCTCTCTACCTCGCGCTCTATCTCTCTCTCTCTCTCTCTCACTGTGCGCGGAATCTCGATCCCGCAATATTTCTCTCCGTGTCCATCTTTCCCGCCTCTTCTCTAGCTAGTAGTTGACAGCTCGAGTTGTTGCTTGTCGTCTCCGAGTTAGTTTCTCCGAACACTCTCGCAGGGGCTTCGTCTCTCCATCGAGAGTCGACTGGGTCGCGCGGTGCGCGTTTTCACTGCGACGAGCAAGCAGCTGGTCTGCACTGTCTATGTTCGTTTGCCCGCGCAAACCAGAAGACTCCAAAGGGAAACCCCGCAAAAAAGCTCCGACATGCGGCCGGCTGACGTACGAGTAATGCAACCGCAGCCCGCTGCGTAGAGACTGCTGCGTTTAACCTAATGGTCAGCGTAGTATGTAGTAAAGTTACAAAAACATGAATTAAAAATTGAAACAATGTATTAGCAGTGGTAGTAGCTGTACGAAGCCACAAATAGCAACAGCTGTAACAGTATCCGCACATATGTGGCCGCAGCACGAAGCACCGCTGTACCACTTTTACAGTTGGCGCGCCCAGTAAAGGCCGACTCAAGTGTCTCGGCTGCTAACTTTGTCCACATAATTCTCGAGCATCCTCCGTTCCCTGTGGTTACGGGCTTGGAATCGCCGTGAGGCATATCGTCTTCAAGGTGGCACCGAAGGCCGGATGTATTGAGATATCTTGGCACTCATCCGTAATAGCATTTCTTGTGGCAGCACCAGCATGGCCGCTAACTCTCAGCGGTGTATGGTTTGTCCTCTATTCTCAATGAGCACTGCTTTGACAAAAATCGATTAACAACGGGAATCGAACCGGCGACACTACTCTACATGACAACTATCGCACTACTAGCCCCTCCTAACTATGGGCTGCTAGCTACTACCATAACTACATTCACCACAGATGCTATTTGTTTTTAAGTGTGTTAAGTTTTTTTATGTTTTCTTTTTTTTTCGTAAGTTTTTTGAAGTTTTACATTGGCCTCACAAATCACAAAGGCGCGAGGAACTCCCCTCTATATATGTGACCCTTTCCGTAGTACAGCCGCGTTAGGCGTGTAGTTAATCGTCCAGGCTTATCATTGAAGGGTTAAGCGCTTACATATAATTGAACCCAGTTGTTCAATTATGTCTAGCCACCCTACCAGCCCCCTACAAGTTAACAGTAGTACCTGTTAACAATAGTAGCCGTACTTGTAGTAGTAGTAGTAGTAGTAGTAGCAGTAACCACAACACAAAAGTGGGTATTCACTTGTAACTAGTAGTCGAAGTAGAAGAATTCATAGCAGCCATCAGAAGCGTAATAGAAGATGCTGACAGCTGCTTATGTCGAGGCTGTGGCGACAACAACGACAACAACAGTAGCATCAGTAGGGACCTTGCCTGTTGTCTTGTTTTCTCCGCCAGCTGTGTTCTGAAATGATGACGACGATGGTGATGGTGATGATGATGATCATGTTGATGACACGGGCCGTGACTGAAACGAAACACAATGGCTAGCAGCAGATCTACACATACACACACACACTAGTGGTACGCGAGCGCATACAGACGTATATACACAAATCTATGGATATATTTATCTATGTCTCGATATTCCTTCACCTCTCTCTCTCCCCCACTCCATCTCTGTTCTCTCTCTCCTTTCTCTATATAAATACTCAGCGGCTTTGCTATATATATATATATATATATATATATATATATATATATATATATATACGTACATACAGAGATAATAGAGAGCGTTTCTTGACAGGCTTTTTACCGGCCCACCGTCTTCAGGACCGTTTGTGGTGATGGAGACTGATTCTTTCTTTCGATCGGTCGCTGAGTCGGTCGGTCGGTAGGCTGTTGACTGGTTGTGACTGGAATAGACAAATTCCTTCAACACCTGAATTAGTCATTATTGCCAGCCAACCCCTACTTCTACTACTACTACGATTGCTGCTGCTACTAAATACTATTTCTACTACTAATCTATACTACTTTTTGGTCTATCTACTATCTACTACTAATCTATACTACTTTTTGGTGAGAGGAAAAAATGCTTTTATGCACACCCGAAGTGGGTAGTGTGGGACTCGATGCCGCGATGTTGTTGGCATGCTACCCACTACTAAAACCTCTCTCACCTAAATAGCCTCAGGAAGAGGCGAGGAGCTGGAACCGTTTTTAATACTACTTCGACCCCTCCCTTATTCTCTTTTAGGGTTGCGTGGACAGAGTACACATCGCGGTCTGCACCAAATCTTTCTTGTTTAATGGTGGTCGCGACAAAATCATTCATGATGTGTTTGTCATCTGTGGATGTCGTGCAAGAGGGCTTGGGCCAATTGTTGTTTCACATGTTACCGGGACTAGTACTACTACTGCTGTTGTTACTTCTACCAGCCACCATTAATAGTCAAGCGACTAACTGATTGACTAACTGGCTGGCTGCCTGTGCTGGGAGAGAGGAGTTACAGGTCGCGTTGCCGCTTGATGTGGCTGGCGGCCGTTACCTATTTGGCGCATGCGGTTATTTCTGCCGATGATGCCACGTTGCGGACCGTCGACCCACGTGGGGGTTTCTTGTATATTTTGTTTGTTTGTTTGTTTTGTTGTTTTTGTTCTGCTTATGTTGTTGGGAGGACCAAATGGGACGACTATCCGCCAATAGGCGTTGAGCAGCATGAAGACATATGTTTTGCTGCGTCTTGGGAGTCCGGCCGGGAAGTCGAGGCTGGCCGATGGTGGCGTGCGCCGTGGGCGCATTCACCTTGTGCGCCCAATAACCGAGGTTGAGGAGACACCACACGGGTGATGCACGGGTGATGCACGGGTTCTACCCCACCCATCCGTTGCACACTTCGATTTATGGGGTGTCTCCTTACGACGAGACAATGCGGAAGTCATTCCGTGGACGGACATTTAAATGTCAGCTCAGAGTCAGCCCGAAGAAAGTTTGGCTGGTAAAGGGGAACAAACGACGACGACGACGACGACGACGCCGCGGCGGCGGCAACGACAGACCAACATTTGGATTTTTTAATTAATTGAGGTCAATGTGCCGGTGTTACAGAGGAACAAAACAAGTTGCCCGATAACTTTAGCCAGCTCTGTTTTTCCTTCTGAACAGGACAGAGATTTTTCTTTGGCAGCTGTCTTCGTGGCAGACAGGAACCGAATTTGCTGAATTACAGCAAGCACTACGCTTTGTGTGTGGTCAGGCTGTGCTATTCGTTGGATGCTGTTTGCTGGAATTACAACGACACGAATATTAAGCTTGAATAAAGCAGTGTTTATTATTATTATTATTATTACTATTACTAATATTACTACTATTATTATTATTATTATGAACAATGTCACAATTGTGAGATGTGACTTTCTGTACTCTTTGTCTCCTCCCAGTTTCTAATGTTTATTACTATTGTAATGACTACTCGCCAACAGCGAATAAAGCTCACCCTCCCTGTGAGCTTTGCTCGTTGTTGGCGAGTGCAATAAGCCCCCGAGAGACACAGCTTAGCCACTGCTCCAGCTATTGATACAGCAGCAGCAGCAGCAGCGGAAGCAGTGGTAACAACCACATTCAAACTGAGCAATGAAACCAGCATGCAAGTAGAACTACACGTCGCATGTTGGGAAAGACTCAAAATGACAAGACAAAGACCACGTGCTGCCGAACAAACGTAGTTGTTGTCTGCGTTTTTGGCTCCCCTGAACGCAAATGTCAGATTCAATCCAGGCTTAGAAGACGCAAAAGGAGCTCGCCCACGCATGACGCATCATTTCGGAGCATTTTGTCGTCGGCCGATTGTCTGTCATCTGCTGCTGCTGCTGCTGTTGGTGCTATTGTAGTAGAAGTGGCGCTTGTTGTTGTTGTTGTTGTTGTTGTTGTTGTTGTTGCTGTTGCTGTTGTGCTGCTGTGCTGTTGCTGTTGTTGTTGTTGCTATGATCGTGTTTAGACAGAGAGCCGTCGATATGATTCTGAATTTTTAGTTGTTAACTTCTGACTGATGCTCGTTAGTGAGATCGTTAAGCAGTTTTGCTGTTTGCCGACACTTGCTTATTTATTCCACTATTTGCAATAAATGCTGCGGTAGCGGTCACGCATGCCCGCTTAGTTGTTGGTATACGGCCCGACGCACGCTATTCCACTACTATACAAAACAGGGGTGGGTTGGCGAATGGCTGGCGACAGTAGCGTTTTCCTTTTGGAGTGAGCAAAGGGCAGTGAACTACTCGTCGTAAGAATGATTAGTTAGTTGCTTACCTTTATTTATTAGCCTGTGTGCTATAATATCACTTCGGGATCACAATTATTACACAATCGCAGGCGTTATATCATTTGCCTTTGTAACACACCCTTTATGCAGTAATAAAGGGGCTTTTATGTTTGTGTGTTATATACACAGACACATATAGGTCAATACCTACTACACAAATATATTTTATATATATATATATATATATATATTTATATTTATATACGGGAGGAGAAAGACGAATCTGTATTGACATGCACATTCGAGCTAGCGCTAGTTTCTCTGAGCAAGTCGACAAAGAGTTTTCAAATGGCGGGAAGAGTGCCGCGATGCTGTCAGGATAGCAGCGTTTTGCGTTCGCGAATTATTTGCGGAGATATATATATATATAATATATATATATATATATATATATATATACATATATAAGGCACCTTTGTGATGGAAATAAAGGAAGGTAGATGTGCGTGATTGTGTGTCACGCGCGTGAATGTGAAATATTTATCCACCTGTCTTTAACACAGTTTTATGTAGTAACAATGTCATTGTTGCTGTTGACATTGCAAACATGAATCGTACCTCTCGAATAGTGATAGTTGTTGCAGCACCTGTACTTACTACCTGAACATTCTCCTGCCGAGGACACATTGAGCAATGGAAGGCAAGATAATTGTTTTCACCTCGGTAGCGAAGTCCACCGTACGTCTGTCTGTACGCAGCTACCACGAAGAGAAACAGAAGAAACGTGAACGCCTGAAGGTGCAAAAAGAACTAGCAAAGCGAATCATAGGCGTGCATATAGGGTAGTTGATACAACAGCGATTACTGCAATAGCCAGCCTGAATGATAGGGTCGAGGACTTGAGGCATGCTGAGATATGCAGGGTTTCCTTTACGGTCCTTTGGAGCAGCACAGCCGCTGACTCTCAGCATCCTCTTCTCCTGAATGATCTGCCTATCACGATCGCTCAACAAGAATTCGATCAACAACAGGGATCGGCGACACCCCGGTAGATGGCAACCTATTACTAGCGCCCTAGACCACTAGGCCGTAATTGCTTGTATTGTTGCTGTTGTTGCTGTCACTTTTATTGCTATTTGTGTTTGTCGTCCTGGCAGAAGAAAACGTCAGAGAGGCGGTGGCGTCATCATGTGCCCGAGGTTCGTCGTTTAGGCAGCGCTGTGCTCTTGCGGAAATGCCGTTTATTCGAAACTGCTTGCTGATATCGGGCGCGCCTGCGCGACAGTGGGCCCATTCTGTGCTGTAGTGCTGAGCTGGCAACAGTGGTGGGCTCGCTTGGATGGGTGCTTCACGTCGCGGTATTGTTGCTATTGTTGTTGCTGTTGTTGTCGTCGTCGTCGTTGTTGTTGCTGTTGTCGTCGTTGTTGTTGTTGTTGTTGCTGTTGTCGTCGTTGTTGTTGTCATTGTTGTTGTAGTTTTTGTTGTGTTTGCTGTTTTCGTTGTTATCGTTGTCGTTAATCAGCATTCCTGTCCCGCGAGGCGACGAGCCAGCCGCCGTCATAGAACAGTGTCGCGGAACGACAACAACGACGACAGGCGACGTCTCTGTCCTGCTTGGTAACCTGACAACAACCGTCGCCGATATATCGGCCTTCTCAATCAGCAGTCAGCCAGTCCGAATCGTGTTCGACTCTCTGACACTTTGCGACGCCGGCTGCAGCAGCAGCAACAGCACTAGGCTTTCGGTGGTGTCAACGTGGCCCTGACTTGTAGTGCTGTTTACTTAGCCGGATTGCCGTGTATACATATACTACAGCATATACTGTTTTAGTCTGAGCTCTTTGAGAACGTAACATCGTAGCAAGCGTGTTTAAGATATTTTAAAAGTTGTTTTTTTTCTAGATACAGATAGAATGCTATTTCATTAATGATATACTATCGGTGAGGTGGTATTTTTGTTGTTGCTGGCAAGCTCTATACTTGAAGCTCCTTTTTCACATGCATTTTACTCCTTGTTGTGGTTATTAGTTCGTTGGTGGTCGCGGGTTTATTCGCGTATACTATACTCGTATACGCGAATAGGCGTCAAAGCGCGGGATCTTGAAGGCCAGTGAGTATTACCGTTATACGGGATTACCCGTCCGGGACACTTCATACTCTAAAGTTCAAGTTAGGGCCATTTAAAAATATTACTTCCGTTCCAGTACGGCCCCGGACTCACCTCGGCTGTGACTGTAGAGTCCACGCCTTCGTAGATAGATGTTTGGCCTCTTAGGTACGATGCCAGGATGCGTCTTTGCTGCTGATGTTGACTCTATGGAAAATATCGGGCTTAGAGGCCGTGCGAATTTGACAGGCCTTTGTTGTCATCTAGCTCTGTTATTAATCGTCCATTGATAACGTGCTTAGTTGCTTAGGCAGGAAATCACACTCATAGGGCGATATGCCGAGAGACTCCTTGCTGTTTAGCGGGTTTTGATAATATTAACTATACCGGTTTCGGGCTAGACCAGCTTCCAACGCTTATGTTGTAGTTTTTCCTGGCGTGGTCTGAATACTATTAAAAAAGGTTATGGAGATGTATGCATATTGCTTGCGAGGAGACCGCAGATGGCCCCAGTGCTTTTCTTAGCCGTGTGCGTTCGGACCCGATTCTGGTCTCTTGCATAGAGACTGATTCAAAGTAAGATTTGAAATCTTCTCAAAGAGTACAGATATATATATATATATATATATATATATATATATATATATATATATATATATATATATATATATATATATATATATGTGTGTACATAAATACAAACGTATACACTTGCGTATCTGTAAAATGTTTCGCAAATAAATTTCGGACTTAACAATTGAGACTGACTCAAAGTAAGATCTGAAATCTTCTCAAAGAGTACAGGCATATATATATATATATATATATATATACATATATATATAGGTGTACATATATATATAGGTGTACATAAATACAAACGTATACACTTGCGTATCTGTAAAATGTTTCGCAATTAAATTTCGGACTTAACAAATTGACGGTATAATTCGTTTAGTGTGCTCATACTGCTGCTGCTGCTGCAAAACTCCATCAGTTGGAGCGAAGCTAATGAATGATTTAACATGCTAGACTGGCCGATGTTATTTCTGATGCTGCTACACGACTGCTGTCGTTGGTTGTCGTTCATGTTGCTATGTTCATGACTCGATTGTTTTAATCGTGGTTATTCTTGTATTCGCTTGTTTTTGCCACCGACATCATGTTCGTTGTTGTTGTTGTTGTTATTATTATTGCTGCAGTTCTTGTTATTAGTCTCCTACAAACGTTCGACTACTTGTTTCTTACAATACAGTGGCGTTTGCTTTTGATACTGTACACACGCACAGAAAGTCAATAGACGGCAACGAGCTACAGCCACAACAACAACAACATTATAACGACGGTGACGAAAGCCAAACGTGCACGACCACCGACACAAGCACGGTCTGCCGATGCTTATGTTGTTAGATATAGAAATATATATATATATATATATATATATATATATATATATAAGTCGAAGTCCTGCACCGGTTTTGCGCGTTATGCCCATAAGTGCCCGCTGAGGGAAATTCCAATAAACCCTTAAACGTCATGTTAACGTCGCTATCTCTATGTCGTCCGTCGTTATGATTCAACTGAGTCAGTTGCTGTAGGGCTGCTCATTGCGCAGAGCGTTATTTCAGACGTTTCTAGTGCTTTGGCTACAGCAAACGGTGCAACCTGACTCAGGTTACGAACATGAAGAAGTAATAAAGAAAGAAAGAAAAAAACACGAAGTACGCTACAGTAGGTACCCTCTAATATTTTGGATTCTGTTGCTACATGTGTTCACTGGTTAGCGCCTGATACTGTAAGACACGTACACACTTAACATTGCTCATTGAGCACACGCAGCCGTTTGTGGCTAGAGACGATATACAATCATTACACTAAGGTCGATATCATGTTGACAAGTGAAGTCTATGTGCTCCGAGGTCGTGCTTGTTTAGGCACATATTGCGCTGTATATCAGCAAGATTGCAAGACATGCCTGTACGTTTACAAGCTCTACCATTAGTGCTGAATAAGTCGTTGTCTCCGGACACATGTGTCCCATACGACGCATATTAGTTCCTATCCAGTGAAGTTGTTCTTTGCTAGATGTGCAGCAGTAGAAATAGTGCCGACAGAATACGACTTCACGAAAACCATATCTTCACTTTTGTTGCGCTAAGTCGGCCATCAACGGGGCACCTGTCGCACACAGTCGCCGAAAATTAGGCGTTCTGCTAAACTAACTGCTCAATAATAAGAGAGGAGATGCTCTCTCCTCTCACTATTTTACTCTGTATGGACATGAACATTAGTCACAGCAGCTCCGGTATAATTTAATTTCAGACACGCGCATTTTTTTGCGGATCCTATCATACTCAAACGTGGCTGTATGGCGAGCGGACACGCGACTACCTCTAGATGCGTGCATCGATTATTATTATTATTATTATTATTATTATTATTATTATTATTATTATTATTATTATTATTATTATTATTATTATTATTATTATTATATGGGTGGCACTGGCTTACACGAGGATTGATTGCTTGGCATCTACCTATTCCGCGGCTTGCCGGGATCAAACAGCATGCCGACTTAATCCGCCGGCGAGTGGCGTTCGAGATGCAGAGACGCGAGCTCGTTAACTCGAATCTGCTACATAAGTGGGTTTGTTTTATCGCCAGCATGGCTATGGTTCTCATCATTGCGTGAAGTGCAAGTCATCTCGTAAAGATCGCAAACATCTATCAGTATCTCATTGTGTTGGGAACTTTTTTTTGTCAGACGTCTTATGTCAGCTGCTGTTGCTGGCACTGCCGCCGCTTGTCACGAAAGCCCACTGTTCATTGACCTATTGGACGAACGATAACGGATGTTAACTTTTCGGCTTAAGATGTAGCGACAGGAGTTGGAGTTATCCCGTTTTTTTTTCAAGCCAAGACACCAGAATGCAGTGGACAACACCTACGGCACGTGCCAGGACGGGATACCAGGACGACTCACTCAATACGACACTGTTTTATCCGCAATCCGTAGTGCCTGGTTGGGCGGATTGAGTAAGGATTACTTGGCCACGTAACGACTAGTGAATGGACAAGCAGGCAGAGACCAACGCGATACCGACGTTAGGTGCTTAGGCGCGCTAGGGGATCATCAACAGGAAAGAACTGGGGGAGAATTCGTGCTTTAGGAGTATCATCACGGATTCTTTTGACGGTTATGCGAATTTACCACGGCTCGCTAGCCTACTTGAATGGATAGGCTTCTACGTCTACGTTTCCCATCGCCCTGACAAGATGATTAAATCAGGTTGCTGATTAGAACTCGTTAGCATGGCGGTGGTGATATAGACATAGAGACGCCGATGTACAAATATGTACGAATATACAAATATATATATATATATATATATATATATATATATATATATATATATATATATATATATATATATATATCTGTGGTTCTCTCTTGCTCTTTGTGCTACGGCAGATAGTACCGAGATACCTCTGAGTGAGGTTTTCTCTACGCTGAGTGCGAGACCGTGTCCGCAGCGTTCCATACTCTTGAATAGTGATCTCTTATGCTGGTGCTTAGCTTGATCATCTTTTGTTTGGGCAGGCAAAATTTGTTTCCCTGCAGTTGACCGTAGAATCATATATTTTATCGTGGAATCGTGGAATTTCCATTTTTTTTAAATTGATAATACTCTTTCAGGTTACGGTTATATACACTCGCCAACATATACATATGAGATGTTTAACCATTGTACCACGCGCCCTTTATTTGATAATAATGGTGCTTTTATGTTATGCAATGTTTAGCAATGCATGTTATATATGATCATGCACGGAAATAGGCTAATCTTCTTGGAAAACATAGGTTCTATATATATATATATTATATATATATACATATAAGGATGTCCACACATAGAACAGTACGGGGTGTGAGTGATGAATGCTTATCTTGCACGTGTCTGCATCACTTGGTTGCAATTTACGAATTCTAGAAGAAACTTCTAAGAGTCTCATCTTTTGCTAGGCAGGTTACAAGGCCATTTATCTCCATTGCTCTTTTCGGCAAGGATTTCAATCATATTCATATGCGTTGTTATTTTTGCCGAATATCTCACCGCACATGAAGCGACCACATCGTCGTGAGAGAAACAGCGTCGGCTGGCTGAAGAATCAACCGATGAAGTCATCGTTCCGGCTGAACCCGTACGTGCTTTCCGAAGTCAGCTTGATGATGTACGGTATGCTTGGCGTGGACGAGTCAACCGTAGAGTTTTCTGAATAAAATGCGTTGCTAAAGTGGCAACGTATCTAATAACCAGAAACTAATTTCTGTGATATATAATATATATATATATATATATATATATAGTTCACTCATCCTATTGCAGTGCATCCTTTCTTATGAAGGATACTTGGTACCATTGTTGTTAACATGCAACAGTTACATTCATGTTTTAGCGGATACGCTTTCCTTGTTCTTGTTTAGTTCTGGACGCGGCGTATCTACCCCAGTCGAGTCGACCTCACAGGGGTCGTTTGTGAGAAGTGCCAGTTGGTGACTCTTTTACATTGGCCGTACGCGGGTCGAGGCTGGTGCGTAATTATATGCGTAACGCATTGATTGCCCCGCTGAGAACGTTTTTATTCTGCAAACAATGGAATATTGTTGTGTTCTCTTCTCCTTATTATTCCCCTGTCAGAGGATAGATGAAAAAATGCATTTATTATGCCTTTTTCATCTATCCTCAGGCTCTCCTAGAAGCTTTTCGGAGAGTTCCTACTTATCTTGTGACGAGCACTGTTGAATAGAGCTGATTTTTTGTATAAACCCTTCGTGAGCTTGGGTATCGCAGTCATCACTAATATTATAACCTGTCGTCATAAACTAAAAATTTGTACGCATATTTTGTAACTCCGCTTTTTGTGAAAGCGTTTTTCATTTTTACACAAATTTGCATGCACAGTTTACATATTTACACCGATTTATACGCTTAGTTTACATGTTGTTAGAAGTTCACATATTTGCACTAAGTTCATATTTTCTTAGATAATTTGCAAACAATCGTTTAATGTTGGGCCATCGTGTGAAAATCGTGAACACTTTTTCTAACCTACATTACGCTTCGTAATGTATGTAAGCTTGAATATCGTGTCGACCTAGTGTCGACCTGTCGATTGTAGAGTGTAGTACGTCACTCTATTCACTCTATTCTACAATTCGTGAAATAGTATTTTTATGCGGCGCCTAGAGTTCGTTTGGTATGCGCCAGCATAGAGTGATTTTATGTTTTTATAGGCAATCGTCCGATGTCGTTTCAATATTCAGCCGACGCTGTTGTATTTTCTCATCATCTCATACTAATTTCGATCTATACTTATCCGTTCGTGCAGAATTGGAAATGATCATCTTAATTTGGTGTATGCATTGAATTGGGCCAGCGTCATTATCCGCTGATTGTTTGCGTAGTTTGCCGCACGGCCAGACTCCAGTTGTATAACTGTAATCGGTTCAAGGTCCCACCGTCAGCATTGCCTCCGTTGAGCTTTTTGCTCAGTCATTAGTAAATCTTGGTGGTAGAATGGCAATGGCTTGTGTGCCCGCAAACCTGCCGCCTGGACGATCAGAGCGATTTTCCGCGTATTTTTGTTATTGAGCCGCTTTGAGTATTCGTTTTCCAGAAGTAGCTATTATTCGCTGCCTTATTCCATGTGATAGAACGGAGCATTCTTTGTAATGATGCACTAAGGCAGACGAGATCCGTCGCTGTTCTATCCCCCCGCCGAGCTCGGCCCGAAGTCGGCAGGAAGGTTTTATCTACCGATGCATTGTGTGTGTAGACGCCACGAGCAATAGTAGTAGTATTAATAATTTTAGTAGAATACGTCGTTATTATATTAAGAAAGCGAGTTAGTTCTCCGTTTGATTGAGTTTCAAACAAATTGCTGAGAATGAGGACCCCTGGTATAGTTTAAAGTGTACACTCGAGCCATTTGAGATAAACATTTTGAAAATTATCTATATTTAACTTTACTTATTTAAACTTTAACAAAATATAGTGCGTGTTGCAAAGATCACGTGTCACTGGGATTGAGGTTTGACAGCCTCAAACATAGAAGCTTCCATTATGTTGTAATGGAAACCTTCAGGTTTGGGCTCAGCGGGATTTGCGGTACCATGTAGACAGGAATTCTAAAACATACCAGAAGGGGGACGCCACTGGTTCTTCCGGTGGTATATTTGTAACCTTCTATGTGTCATCTCCTGTACACCAAATAACAGTGCCATGCATAGCGTGTTAAAGTTTTTCCTGGAGATACGCTAACTTCAGCAAGCAGCAAACGCCGCTAACACTGTTTGGTTATTTAGGATATTTCACATCAGGTAGCCACAATAACGGTTCAGCATAATCATTTGAGCTAAACCCCGCCCCCCTGAGCAAAGAGGACTTCGTTGTTGAAGGAATATACATATCTATGCATACTCGAATGGTGCCGTACAGTGGAATGAGCTCGGTGTTTGACTCTGGATGCAGGATCACTATTGGACAAAGCTGAATGTTCGTATCAAAATGTTTGCATTATTGTTATTACCTGTCATCACGAAACTCAGATTTTGGACCCACGCGTTGATTATCCTCATATCATAACCAGCATCTCCAAGCGTGCAAGCCCGTAGCTCCGGAGCGAGAAGCCGTGCGGGTAGGACCAGCAGAATGGCATTGCGAATCGTGTAATTGCGACGGGATGCTGGTAGCCGGAACCTCGAGTCTAGCGAGTTCCAACGACAGCTCGTGACATTATTATAGCTCCGTTAATCAAGAGATATGATTTATTATTATTACTACTACTAAGCACAATTTGGAGGTCTGAACGTCGTAGAGCATGGTCTCGTCACCTAAATGTTATATCTAGTATGATTACAAATACTATCGCAGAAGAATAGGAGAATAATCTCAACTAGTTTTAGGGCCGAATAAACGCAATTCACGCAGGCTATACTTATCTAGGTTAAAGCTAAATGTTTGATCTGTCAGCGCAGGGGCTCAGTCTGAGAGATCAGCGCTTTAACACAGTCACGACTACACAAGTGCGAATCGAGGTGTCGTGATGATAATTGCGTGTACGTAAATTGCAGTGTTTGTAGTCTCTACTTGAATTCTACTGCACTCCGACTAACTTTGATTGTCCCCTTTGACAGCATCAATACGTATGCACCTTATCCTGCGGAGGCATGTACACCCGACGCTATGCGCGGCCTTGGTCTAATGTTTGATTTTTTATTACCTTATATATCCATCAACCAAACACATTTGTGTATATATATATATATATATATGTTTTTGCGTTTTGAAAGCTAGTACTACAATTACGCTGGACAACAAAAATTTAACAATCACGGAGACAAAATGCGCGTTTGCAACAGAAAAAAAGTCGCATTTGACGAGTCGTCTTGCCATTTGATCAGCACTAATTTATTCTGCATTTGCTCGTACACAATTGTAGTTATTGCATCTTACTTAGGAATAAAACAATCGCTTGTCACAGTTCGCCTGATGAGAAGGAAGGCTCAGGACCTCTATGCGTGAGAAATTACGATCGTATGAATGATAAAGTTTGGCAGACGGTTCCTTATGCGTGAGCGACTTCGAGCCGACTGTAGGTCAGACACACGATGTTCTTTGGAATCGGAAATACTGTTGTACGCATGGGTGGACGTGTCCTGCTCGAACTATTCCTTGCTACATGTTCCTGGAAGGCCAATCACGTTTTAGGGAAAATAAAGAAATAGGTTTTCCTCAGCTGCGTAAGATTTGTGAGGAAAACGATAAAATACCACATATTTTCCCAAGTCGAAGAAAGCCATATACACAGTTTTCCTAATCGATTTCGTTTATGACTCAGAGCTTCGGAAACAAATGAAGTCATTTATGTCAACCTGCGCGATATAATTGTTCTTTGCGCGGATGATAAACGAGGCCCTTCCCGTTTTCTTGCTGATGGCGCCATCGCAGGAAACTTTATATACTTATACGTATAAACTTTCTCGCAGAATTTTGAACTGCATTATTATAGTTTGGATATTTGTATTATTATTGGAGTGAATGTTGGAAACAAACAGAACACTTTTAGATTTTGCACGCAATTATGTTGTGGGTAGGTACTGACTTGAATATATGTATATATATATATATATATATATATATATATATATAAATTCGCTAAGCATTTATAGGGAAATATTGCGTCATCGCGTTTTAGGAATCTTTGCTTCCACTTTTTGTTGAATTTTGTTTTATCATTGAAGAATATTTTAATTTACTGCAGCATTTAGACTGTGTAAATCAAAAATCGTGAAAACTAATTTAAAGGTGGTCGATCCTTGATTTGATTCCACGGCCTACCGAGTACAAGATAATATTTCTGATACAAAGCAACCCTGCGCGGAAGATATATATATATATATATATGCTTTTTAATTTCTATTTGATCATAATATAAAGAGTCGCAGCTGCGACGTTTGACAGGTGCAGCTGCCGGGAAATGCTTGTGTTATAGACTAGCTGAGACACCAAGTCGCTAACTTGCAGCGAGTTGAAGGCATCGGGGCTAATAAACACCTATCGGGCTAGGGATTTGCTCTCGTCATATTTGATAGAGTTATGCCAATCAAGTACATGTGACAACTGCCATTAATTTGTATATAGGTATCTGTACTGATGTCACTACATACTTGTACTGATCGTAGTGAGGGACTCTAATGAGGCCCCATGTGAGTCCCTTTTAGGTAATTCGAAAAAAAACTCGAATTATCTGATTGGTGGTAGCTGCCATTCATGGGAGGGGAGTAAAACTTTATCGTCCATAAGGAGAAATGAGAGAAACGCCGATGGCCTTCTACTTTGGTCAACTTCAGCAGAGTACGAGCCTTTATTTGCTTTGTGGACGGGGGGGGGGGGAATTCTCAAACGACTAAAAGATGAATGCTTGAGTTAAGGGTGAATAGATAGTGGGGGGGGGGACTCGGGGCTAAAGCTGATGATATACTTATCTAAATGAAGAGAGAATTCTAGTTCTTGTGACCTAATGCCTCAGAGGAAAATTAAGTTCTTAGGGACCTGCTCTGCGAGAGGGTATGGAAGGCTCTTAAATCGAGGAAATCCCAGAGGGATACTCTAGACACCAACCCCTTTTTTGACGAGAAATTCCCTACGACTGCTTCTACTACTACTAAAAGACTTCTACTACTACTGTTACTCCTGGAAGCACAGAGCCTTGATTCGTAACTGCCAACGACGTAATGGGGATAGCGGGCATACTAGAGATGCTTGCGGGCGTTCCGGCTGGCTGCCCTAACATTCGTTTTTTTTTTGTTAGCTATCGGATATCTTCGCGCTCAGTGCTATCGTGCATCGAGCCAATGAGCATGCGACTGACGGAAGGTCACTTGCCTGTCTCTTTACCTGGGCCTTGCTTGGCTCCTTGCCTCTTGCCCAAAGAGGGCGGCTCGTTGGCATCGGTGTAGTCGATAAGACTAGATCAGTGCCAACGAGTCGATAACTTTCGTGATTACCATGAACTCCGCATTTGGGCATATATAACGAACTACGCGTTCCGCTTGGCTACCACTACTGCTCGTCAAAATGGTCCCTAGTCCCGTCGACTCGAGTTGCAGTAACTGGGGAGGAAGAAAGAAAGATAGAGATTGAAAGAGAGAGACGGAATAGGAGACAAGAAGAAAAAGATTTGGCGCATTTTTCTAACAGGCTTGCTTGGCTGAGCCTTCGTATAACGAGTGCGATCGAAGCGCATAAAGACCAGGAAATTATAAAAGGAAGAAGGTTGCGATTGATAACGGGTTTTTCTCTTACAAACTTTCTTATCGCGAAGCGATCTTTCCCTTTCATTCACGCAGCGTGTTTTTAGAATAAATTATTTTATCATTCATAAGCGTATAGAAAAACCTGATACTTATACAGAGCATCATATTGGCGTCTAAGCGCGAAGAATACAGGCGTTGCGATGTTGGCCACGGTTCTATTTTGAGCAGGTGTGGTACCTCGGTATTCGTAGCGCTAGTTATGTTTAGCAGTTCATATTTGCTCCAATTCAGATGCCCGTACGTCTGTGTGTACATGGTGCAATACTTATAAGTCACAAACAGCCATTTATCGCTTTAGATCGTTCAGTTTGGTATGCCCTTTGCCTTTGGCCGGTCTTGCAGAGGGGTCTAGCTGAATGAGGAAGCTGTTTATCATGGGCAGCAAGTCTGCCCTCTATAAATGGAAACAAGCTAGATAAGATAGGCGTTGGCATTGGCACTACGGCAGTTATAGACTGGCGAAAGGTCGCCTGAAGGGTCCAAGAGATGCGTCGGTGTCAGTTGTATAACAGGCGGTCTCCAATAATGGCTAGTCATCATGCCCGGCGCCGATTGACGCTCTACATACACAGTCGAGAAGCGGCTGGTCGCTCCGCCTCTCGAGCGTCTTAGCCCGGCTTTACTGGGAAAACTGTTGAATTTGCTCTGTCGCTCTAAATATAGTTCGCTCCTGCACTGGATGACGGTCATCTTGCATTATTTGATATTTGTGGCGATATTGACGCTTGGCGCGATGCACCTCCAATGCTCCACATCCCTCGGAGCCAAGCTAGTAATGTCGTGTGCACTATCTCTGCGTGCGAGTCGGCCGATACCCGTTAAGTGTTAGTTTAATTCGAGTGTAAGAAGCGCGACGAAAATTGAGTCATCAGAGATTCAGCTCCAAAATGTGCCTTACATGTAATGCGCATTCCGACGGCGCATGAAAAACATGCACCGAATATTGGCTAGTAAACCAATAGGCGGAGTTAGTAAACTGGGATTTGATCTACATTGATGATATTATTGCAGCGGCTGAAAACAACTCAGTGCTTTTGAGGTATGACTTAATTTTACTAGGCTCGACAGTTACCTTCGAAAGACAAGACTTTAAAGGTCTCCGGTTCTGTAAGTCTGTTTAGTTTAACGAATACAACATAGTGTTGCCTGGTTTTATGTTATTAATAACTATTTATACTACTTATTTACGTATTATTACTAGTATATTACGTTGGGGTACTTGAAATCTAAGGAAGCGCTGTAGTTATGTAAAATATTGTAGCTGTAGACGTGAAGCCTAAAAATAAACAAAGCGAGGCATACATTCGTTATAAATAGGGTTTTGAGCAGAACCTTTAGCTGTGCAACAAAGACCTTTAAGAACTTAGTGGATAAAGCTAGTATTACGGAAAAGCCGAATAACGGGAAACTAACTCCAAGGGTTTATTTGGTAGTTTTCGGCAATGCGTTAAAGGTTATCCAAATCAAGTCAGGTCATCTTAGATGTTGCCAGCTGAAGTGAAAACCTTTTGGAGAAAATAGAAAGCAAAAACATTTGAGGCGTGTTTCTGTTGTGGAGGAGTAGAACGCAAATGTAATAGGACGCTAATCATACACTTCTGACAGAACAGTTATAAATTATACACGACCGAGAAGGGCTTGCCGTTCTGCAGTCCTAAAGGTAGTATCATATTTCTAGACACGTCTAAAATATTAGCTTAGAGTATACAGTTTGCCTTACAGATTAATTGCAGTGCACCAAACGATTTGTTAGAACCTAAGGAAAAGTTGGAAAAATATGAATCAATAATCTATAAGATCTAAATGCTCAAGTAATGTTTACGTCTAGACTACTGATGCTACTATACATTTGGTGTCAAGGCGATCACAAGAAAAGCAACTAGTTTTAACAAAAGATGGACAGCGACATAAGGGAATCCGGCCAGTGGTGTCGAAAAAAGTAACTTTTAGACCTGTATGATGATAGCTTTCATCCGTTGTGAAAGTTGGATAGGAAATCGTGGCCACGAATGGAAGCGTACGTAGGAAGTGAGGCTTGTCAAAGCGAATCAAAGCCTAGTAGAATAAGACTAGTTGTCGCATGTAGGCGGGGACCATGTACATGGTGGTTTTGAAGAAAAGGCAGAGGCGTTCCCTACAGCGATTGACGGGTATACACGCTCCGTACTAGCAAATGTAGCTTACGAACGACATTCAGCACGCAGTAATAGAGGTCCTTGAACAGAAAGGTTTGGATGCCACAAAGGTAGTGATTTCCAGACGCCGTCCAGGCGCTTGAGCGTTACAGGTTGTGTTGGGCCTTGGGGCTAGCCGTTCGAAAAAGTGTAGACCATGCAGTGTCCAGTCAAACGGTTTGCTTCAAGGGCTTTAGGACATGCTTAGAGATGTATGTGGAATACGTTGAGGTCGTTAGAAAATCAAACTTCTGGCAACACACGTCTCTGTAGCTCTGATATTGGTTTCGGATCTGATATGTAGTCGGAAGGGTTGTGTTGGTGGTTATGGCGATCGCTGCCGCTGACGGCCCTCTGCCTCTGCTAGAGGCGATGGTAATGGGCGGGGGGGGGGGGGGGGGGGGGGCGTAGTTATCGTGTTGTCGGAGGTTCTCCTTACTGCGTCTGTTTTCTGCAGCAGCTCTCTTGTCAGGATTCTGTCGCTATTCAGTCGACATTTATTAGCCTAAAGACTCTGCGTGGCTAGCTAGCTTGCTCCCAGCGCTTCTGGATGCTTGTTCTGTACGCCCTTGCTCTCTGTCCCCGTAATGGCCTTTTTTGCCCTTTCGTCTCATTATTCCTCGCTTCCTCTCCTATCTCTCTCCTCCCCTCCCTCTCATACTCGTTTGTCCTCTCGTTTCGTAGCCCGTCTAGGGTCGTGGCTTTTGTTCTCTACGCAGCGACGCTAACCTTCTCCTTTTCTGTGCGTTCTTGCCACCTCCGGCTCTGCCATACTTCGGCGAGCCAACGTGGCCCTTGTATGATTGTTGCCGTTTTTTGCTGTCGCTGTTGTTGTTGTTGTCGCTATCGTTGCGTCGTGTTTGTTCAAGAGTACCAAGAAGTGGCCGCCGACGATGAAGTCGGCCTCGGAGGGCCAGAGGGAGATGATGACAGGGTCATAGTGGTGGTGGTGGTGGCGCCGCCGCCTGTGGTTAGTAGCTTTGGAAATCTCGGAGGTCGCCGGAAAAGGCCACCACCAAATTGCCTTCACCCCCCCCCCCTTTGTACAACATGTACATTGCAACCTGTTGCGGGATGAGACCCTCGAGGCCAGGATAGCCAGCGCTTCCTGTATGTGTCGTCCTTGGAACGACGGACAGGCGATGACGGTGGCTGGCGGAGTTTCTCAACGCAACGAGGCGAAATGCCGCCCCTTCATTGCTCGTTGAAGCCTGCTACGTATTTACCAGTTGCGCATACATTTCCGGTGTATGCACTTGTGTATGTCGACGTATATATATATATGTATTTATGTGTGGGTGAGCAGATAGTGTGACGATTAGAACAAAAATGTTCATCATATATTATACTCGGTTTTCCTACTTGATGAACCGCGTTATTTGTAGTTTGTTCTTTTATTGGCATACCTTCATTGCTTTTAGCCGTGAGCATAAGCGCGCCGCGCCTTTTCTACAAGCTCGCTGTGGTGCAGATCATCATTACTAGATGAACAGTAGTACTAATGTAATATTAAGTATTAAATTAATATTGCTTTATTTATATGTCGAAGAAATGCCATGCGTGTCCAAACCTGGGAAGGAAGGGCGAAATCTGAGTTTAGTGGATTTGCGAGTCCAACACTAGTTACTGCTGGCTACGAGTAGCCATGTGCATCATGCACTTCCGAAACTTCCTATATAAAACAAATCACAAAAACTACCTCTAAATAATGTTTTATTCTACTACGGGAGACAACGGAGATGGTCATGATGCTTGTTGTCGTTTCGCCGTTATTTCCGCTAACATTGCTATAAGCTACCTATCTAGACTTCTTTTTTTCAAGTAGTATACTTTTGTTCAGCATGCTGAGCTACGGCCTCACGGGTGACCAGTGCCGACAATGTTATTGTCATTGTTGATGATGTTATTATAGTCATTGTTGTTGATGTTGTCATTGTTGTAGATGTTGTTATAGTCATGGTTGTTGTTGATGTTGTTATAGTGATTGTTGTTGTTGTTGTTGTAGTGGTTTCGGCATGTGTATGTCCAAGACTGGATTTGAGCGGTGACGACTAACTGAAACGAACAGCGGCACCGCGGAGACTGAGAAGCGTAACGGCTGTCGTGAGCGACCGCCAACCGCACAAAGAAACGACGTCGATAGCCTTGCTGCTTGAGTCAACTGCAGCTTGATGACGCACTTATCGGTCCATTCCAATGACGCATCACAGCACTTGCGCATATATATATATATATATATATATATATATACATATGTATTAACGACGTATGTTGGACGGGACGGAGTGAGGGAAAAAATTAGCTACTCTTGAGGTCACCAAAAGTCGCGGGTTTGATACCAGTACGACACATACCCCTTTGAAGCGATCTTTCTAAGAGTTTAAAATCTAAGTTTATATATATATATATATACATATATACATACATGCATATATATATATATATATATATATATATATATATATATGCAAGCAAACGCCTTCGTCCCTGACACATGCCAACGAACAAGTTGGACATCCTCTCGTGGACAGCTGGCGGGAATCGAGAAAACAGCTGAGACATGGGTGTTGCTGTTGTTGGAGATCGATTGATCGCTCTTCCCGCCTTTCTGCTGCCAGTGTCGGTGGAGTCATATTGGAGCATGCTGTCAATACTGTGAGCGGCGACGTCCCGCTACAGCCTAACGTATATTCTTTATGTGGTTGTTGTTGTTGCTGCTGTTGTCGTTGTTATTGTTTGCTAGGTTTGTTCATATTGATGGCGTTGCTGTTGTCGTTGTTGTTCTGGTTATTGTTATTATTAGTGTTTCAAAATGACTGTTGTGAGGTGCGAAAGTATGTGATTGGTTTTAACAACAGTAGCTTAGGGACTCATCGTGTGGCACCAGCTGTGGAAACTGCACTGCCTCCTCTACACACTGTGCGAGAGAGAATAGTTGTCTCAAATAATCTCCTTTGTGCTGTTCCTCCGTCAATGATATCATTCTACCCTCCACGTCCCGAATAAACTCTGCCGTTCCACCGCCCATGTTTCCATAGCTATTGGAACGAAATGATAGCTGTCCTCGAGATGTACGTATTTACGTTTTTCTCTCTTATACAACATGCTCCGCTGCTGCCCACGCCGTGCTCGCAGAGCTATGACCTAGACAGGGAGGACCACAGTACAGGACATTGTGGCATTCGATATTAGGCACTCTAGTGCTGCTGGTATTCTTGCTTTTAATTTTGCACTTAAAAGGGCAAGCTTTATAATTTTGCTCAACTCTACACGCCGTGAAATCTACTGTAAATAGCTCATGGAGAAGCTACGTGGATGCACGCCGTAATGTCAGCTCTATCTCTGCAGATCCCACATGAGAAGGGGTCGCATATTGGGGTCCCTACACTTATAGCGGCAGCCATGCTGAAAGTGGTTGCATAGGTCCGGCATGGCGCCCAGCTTTGGAGATGGTAACTTTAAGTCACCCTCCATTGAACGTGTGCCCGGTTTTTTTGCGACTCGGTGATAAATAGTTAAGGATGTTTCTTGCTAATTTCGTGTTTATATACCCGTCTAAGTTATATACAGATTAGACACAGGTGTCCAAAATTAAGCACCATGCCTCTTCCTTATTTTTACGGAGTATATTTTGCGTTAAATCGTTTATTAGTGATACCGAAAAAGAACGTAACTGGTTTAGAGAGGCTGCATAGCACACTGGCAGTTGGTTTACCGCTCTTTTTTGTCCAATGTAAATGTTCCTTATAGATAAATTAGCCCTCTACCGTTATATTCAGTATTTCGACCAAGATTTTTGTTAGTAGTCTGCAAACTAGGTAGAGATCAGTACGTTCACTAATAAGTATAAATTTATACGTATATATATATATATATATATATTATATATATATATATATATATATATATATATATATATATATATATATATATATATATATATATATATATATATATATATATATAGCAGTATTGATATATGCTGTTATAGCGCAGTTGTTCATTCGTCTCCTATGAGCTCTACTCCCGTCTGCTCGTTGTCGATTAAGCAACTGCAAACTCCGTTACTAGCTCTAGAGTGATCCCTCCGCGGGTCCGGCACTTGGTGGGCGGTCATGGACTCAATTTTTTTTATAGAG